>QTSX02003121.1:0-61512 GCA_014839935.2 Entomophthora muscae
GGTTTTATTTACAGATCTTGTTCAGAGAGCTCTTAAAAATATCTGTATACATACCAAACCCCAGCCCATGGGTTTATTGGTTGCAAGCAACTTTATTGACCAGATCACTCAAGGCAACTGCCATACATGCACAGGATCTGCAAGGGGGCAGATATGAACTTTTACCTTGGAGGGAGGAGATCAAATTTCTTGGGAAAATGCAAAGGTGGCCTGTACTCTGGACAGCATGAACTCCTGGCCAGGGTCTCTTGCATCAAAGGCACACAGCAGGTTGAAATAAAGGGACAGTTCCCTGGGCCCAGTACTGAGGAATGTACTGCCAATCTTATGGACCTCCCAGGACACTCCCCACCACCCAGGACAGGTCCCTGAACTTGAGGGTATCTAACATCAGGTAGGAGCTCCAGCAGTTAGGGCTTGGGTATAACTTGTTGTCTTTAGCAAAGTTAAGGGGCTATGGCTCATGATCCCATGAGGGGTACATATGAGAATGGTCCAGAAGTTCAGCTTGCTTAGGGTTGGGGGAGGGAGGAAGTATGCTCTGATGCTGGTGTTTGGCTTACTTAAGGCAACCGGATTGGAGATGCTTAGAAAAGGTGGATCCCTTTAACCTGGGGATGCAAACTTCCCATAAATGGTTAGGGAGGAGGAGAGTTCACCCTTGAGAATCTAGAAGCACCCACCTGGCATTTGGTGGATCTTTACCCAGATGAAACCTGGGGGGTATGGCAGGAATAGCAATAGATGGCAAAGGAATCAAGGTAGCTGGGTAATATCTAACTCTTCCTCACCGCTTGCTGGAAACTTTATATGGTTTATCCAGTCAGCTTGTCTGACCCACCATTTGTTGGGTTTAGTAAGGCTTGGGTTCCAAAGAAGCTGGGCTAGCCCCAATCTTTCTGGGACTGGAGCTGGATTTGATCTGTGGGCTGGTTTATTGTAAGGCAGATGTTGGATCAGATCTGCCTTGACCCTAAGTGTGCTCAAGCAGGCTGCGCTCTTTGGGAGAAGGAGGGATTTGGAACTATAGGCCTCCCTGTCAAGTTGAAAGGGTTAAAGTTGGTGTACAGTTGGTTAGCCAACTTTAATCTGTGCAGGTCACAGCCTTCCTGGGGACTAAAGTAGTTATGGAGTAGAGATTGTTAAAAAAATCCTTCAGGGTGGAGATACTGTAGGATAGATTTGGGTAATGTTGGTTTTTGATGACTTCTGGCTATGAATATATGGGTCATTATTTTAGAGATTAGGCCATTTTCTAATGCACATGCTGCTCAAGTCGCAGCATAACACAGTTCGATTTTGAAAAAGTAACTAATTACACAATTTATATTTAAAACATTAATAACTCAATGAAAAATTAATATTTTTTCACACTGTAAACTATCAAAATGAAGCTAAAAATCTTATCTTTCTATTGGTGTAAAAATTTTAATATGTATACTATGCTCAATATTAAAGCAAAAGTAATTTAAAAGAGCATAATCCAGATTTTATTATATGATTATATCTAATGATATAAAGTAGATCACTTCAAAGCCAATAAATACTCTTTTTTGAATACACAACAGATGTTTTTTATTTGACGAAATTAAAGATAAGATTGAGAGCTTTATTTTTGCATTTTATTTTATTTAAAAAGCTCAATTCTCTAGGATTTTATGATAGTTTGAAGTTAGGATGTTTTTATCACTGTTTAGATTGATTTTAAGGTTCAAGTGAGCTTCGAACCTCAAATTGAGCATTCTTTAAATGGAATTCTTTAATATTTTATCATTTAAAAATATGCGGAAGAGTTACAATTAACTGAATACATCATTTTAATTGATTTGCATTGATTACAAAGAGGATATGATGTAATAATAATGCTTAGCTGCTTCACATATATCACTTGTGCATGAAAACTGGGTATTTAATTAATTTCTGCAAACATAAATTCAAGTTCAAACTATAATAAAAGCTATCACACCATTTCTTTCAGAATGGTGTCATTTAGCTTGGTATATAAGAGCTAAAGTACCACAGAGCTTCTAATCCAAATAACCCAATTCAAAGACCACATTCTGATCATAACTACTCCATCATTAAGGCACACATCAAAGATCTGACCTAATTACAGATTCAAAATACTACCATGTCCTCAGTTAAATTTACTTCTTCCATGCTACCCTTTTTTTCCTTGGGAGCTTCAACAAAAAGAGAGAGAATTGCAATGTTAAAAAAGGCATTCCTCTTTATTGCTGGTGATGATCTTGATAATTTCATCAAGCACTTCCTTACTCAAACTGAATTTGGGAAAGCTCAGTTCCTGTCAACTATTCAAAATCAAAAAGGCAATGAGTTCATTGAAAACTTAAAGGATCTCATGAAATCTTCTCCCCAAAAACATATCCCAGCCTTGCAATCTCTGGTTACTTCCAGTTACTCTTTAAAAGAGCTTAATGATATGGGGTTTAATATAACCAAAAGTGAGTTTGAATACTCAAGAAAAATAAATAAAAATAAAAATGTAAGCTTAAACAAAAAAAGCCAAAAAAATAATAACTATTCATTAAAAAAAGAAATAACTAAAAAAATAATTAAAAAATTGCTGGAAAATTCTTTTGAAACAAGCCAGTTTACAAAAAAAGTGCCTGAAAAAATTTATAAAGATATAGAAAAAGAGATGAGTAATTACTCAACTGAAATTAAATACTCTCTACTTAAAACAAAAAAAGAAATATATGAAAATATGAAAATAAAAAATGAAATTTCAGTTTCAATTTCCACTTACTATAAATTAATCCCTAAAAATATAATAAAAAGTAAAAAACAAACCGATATGTGCAATATTTGTAATTTAAAAAATTCACTAGAAAAAAAGAAGGAAGAATGTGAAAGTAAAAACTTACCATTACCAGAATCTATAGACAATGACTTAAAGACTATTAATCAACACCAAGACTTTTATGTTCATCAAAATTGTGAATATAAAAAAGATATTAATGAACTAGATGATGAGTCTTGTGTTGTAGTTATAGATTATAAAGAAAACTTAAAGGTTGGAGGTGGTCCAATTGAGACCAATAATTGTTTTTATTCAAAAAAACCAATCTCATTATTAGGGTTTGCATTAGTTTTTAAAGAAAACAATAAAATTAAATATGAATATCATGATTTTTTGTCTCAAATATTATCACATGATTCTTTATTTTCAGGTGAATGTCTAATAAGTCTTCTTAAATTAGATAGATTTAAAAAAATAAAAAATATAAAAGTATGGACAGATAATGGAAATCATTTTAGATCATATGAATTTTTATATTACTTATTTAAAGAGGCACCTAAATATATTAAGGGTTCCATAAAATATAACCGTTTTGTTGAATGCCATGGAAAAAGCATTGTTGATGGTCACTTTGGTGTAATATCAAAAATTTTAAAGGAAAAAGAAAATGTACTTTATATTAACAACATTAATGATCTAAAAAATATTTGTGAGAAAGAAGAAAGAAGAAAAGAATTATACAATTCATCTTTAACTGGTTCAATTGTTTCCCAAAAAGCATTTTTTTATATTTATGAAAGGAAATTTAGGCCTATAAAAAGAGAGCTTGAAGTTAAAAATCTGCGCATTAATCTTTCATATTTGATGAAAGATGGGAAGTTATATACTTCACCTTTAACATTTGAAAGCTTCTCAGAATATTCTGAGATATTTTATCATTTGAAATCACGTGATGATACCAGAGAAACAAAAATATCAGAAGATGCTAGTAGTGTATTGGGGCAAGTTCATGAAGTAGGGCAGCTTACTAGAGGGTGTATTTTAAATAGAGTTATCAGTCTTTCAAAAACAACAACCTTTTTTTTCTGAAACAAACTAAGAATATTTATGATGAGCCAAAGATAGGGTAATAGCATTTATAGCTTTGGGGCTGCTATTACTCTCCCATGCAACTCATCATAAATATTTTTGGTTTGTAGTAGCACTTAAGATATTTTCAGTAGTACTATAAGTTGCAATTTTCAATTATAAAATCAATGAATTATTTTTTAAAAAATCACCCAAGCCCAAGATCAATTAAATATTTGGGATTGGTTGTATTTTACTCTTTCTGAATAATTTGAATATGAATAATGTGATTAAGTTATAAAATAACCAATCTGGCGCCTAGGCATAACAAGAAAAATAATGTCCCATATGTTATATCTGAAGCTACAATCTGGTGTCTCAGGGTAGGTTCATGAGCAACATAAAGTGGGGGAACTCGGAATTATGTAGATGTATTTATCTAAACAGCTGGCGGAGGATGTATTTTAGCGACATGGGGGATTGCAACTACTGAGTGTTTCAATTAAACGGATCCACTCGGAGCTATGAATTAATCCGCCCGGGGTTGAGTTGTCTGGGATGTGGCGGAAAGTGCGGGATAATTGGTTCTAAGCTGGGTTGGGTGTTTGTCGTGGTGGATACAAGTTTATTGAAGTTATTTGAAGAGGGATTGTACATTGTTGGATAGCTTGGCCAGATTGTCCTGGGGGGAGGAGGCACGGGTTTCGGGAAGAAGCATCCGGAATACTATGGCGCTGCCCAGCAGCCACATGGAAAACACATAGAAGGTGGATCCCGGCTGGTCCGCAGGGAACAGGGTTGAGAGCGGTAGGAAGGTAGCGGCGATGCCAAAGTTGAACGTAAGGTTGATCGTCAGCCCCAGAGCAGACGCTGCACCGATGGCGTTGGAGTCGAATAGCTCAGATGCCAACATGAACGGGAGTGGGCCCAGACCCATCGCATACGATCCGACAGAAAGGAACAGTGCTGCTGCCGAGAGCGACGAGTAGCCCCCGTTGATGGAGAAGGCGAGCACGGCGGAGAAGATCCCCATCAGACTGGAACTCAAAACGATCAGGCTACGCCGCCCCCATTTCTCAACAACCTGGGATGCCCCAAAGGTGAAAAGGAACTGGGTCACATTGACAAAGACGGTTACAACCTTGGCACGTTCTCCAAAGGTGGTCTGGAGGATCGAAGTCGAGTAATACATGACAGCATTGATCCCAGACATCTGCTGGGTAAGGTGCAAGAACAGCAGCATCAACAAGCCATGGCGGTAGTGCTTTGACTTGCACAGCCCACCCAAGCCGAGGAGCGAAGATACGCTTGCCACAGATTCATTCCTGACGTCCAAGCTGTAGTTTGGCAGATCATCCGAAGCACGAAGAAGGCCCCGCTCCGAGATTTCAGCATCCACATCCGACCGGCCTCGTAGCCGGCGCAGGGAGTTTTCCGCATCGGCATACCGCCCAGGCTTATCAAACAGAAACCAAGGCGATTCCAAGCAGAACGGGAAGCCTACTGCTTGCACAAGGGAAATAGCCATGCCGCCCGCCAAAATCCCTCTCCAGGCGGCATTGGTAGCGTAAACCAACCCCAGAGACTGTGAAATCACGATCCCAGAAACAATCGCCAGCACATTACACATGCCAAAGATCCCTCGAACTTCAATGGGGGCAATTTCCGCAAGGTAAGCAGGAACGACAACCAAGCTTATGCCCCCGGCAATGCCAACCAGAAACCGTCCGCAAAGCATTGAAATAAGACCCATCGAGAGGGTCATGGCCAAGGAGCCGGCAGCTGCGACTAGGTTGCTCCAAACAAGGGTTCCACGCCGCCCTAGCTTATCCATTAAAGCACCACCCATCAGCGATCCAACAACTCCTCCCAAAGGAAACATCCCAGTCACTGCTGAAAATTCAACTCCGGTCAGGTGGATGCACAGCGGGAGGGAAAGGATCCAGCTTTTTTCCACAACCTTGACGGGGCAGTTTGTGAAAACATCCTTTGGGTTATTCAGCTCCCCGGTATGGTAGCCGAACTGAAACGAGGCCAAGCAGACAACCAAGGCTGCCGTTACTAGGTACTTGGTTACTCCCTTTGAGGATGGCTCCGATGCCGATAAAATCACCCGTCCCTGTTCGCCAGATTGACTCATTTCAATAGACCCGAAATTCACTACAAATTTTGTTTAATAAAGTTTAATTGATTCAAAAAGAATATTTAAATTAAAAATATATTGCAAGATAAAACGAGATTCAAAATCACATGGAAGAAAAGGAGATTTAGTACCTATAAAACTATAGCTCGAGAAATTTGAAATTAATCATGTTCAAGCCCAAGGTTATATACTGCTTCCCCTTTGAACTTCCTAGATAGCACAATTGATCAACATGAATCATCTTACCCAGCATAACTCTCCTTCAGGAGCTCATGTGACAAGGTTCCTGGAGCGTTATTAAATCTCCAACGAATCGGATGGGCCTCGTGAAATGATTTCTGCCCTCTCCATAGTGAAGTGATCCCAGCCCCTAGTCACGCCTGGCCGAGTGCACTATAATTGCGATGATATTGTTTAGAATTTATATCAATACGAGCCGCATTCCTGGCTCCACATGTTGGTCTCGTTGATACTTTGGGGAGCTAAGCTTGAAGGGCTTTGATTCAACTGTAATGGTATGAAAATTGTTTTGCAGCTTGTTATCATAATTACTCAAGGCTGCCAAATCAATCAGAGACTTTCTCTGCTTTAATCTTTGATTTAATCCTTAATCCTAACCCCAAGCTATGAAAACAATCTATTTGGGGATGGCCCAGCTCCCACCAGATGATGTAACTTAATTATTCCAAACGGTTTGCCCATCCCAAGCGATGAATAAATTTAAAGGGTACTTTTGAGCTCGGATCCATCTCGAGAAGAACCTCCGTTACAGCGGATCATCGCCAGAGTCAAAGGTGCCAACTTCAGTCAAAGACAAGTGCAAGGACGTTTAAAAGGCCATAATTTATCCTTTTGAGACTCCTAAATATATCAGCTTTATTCCCGCTAGATGCCAATATTGTTCAAGATGTTTACCGTTCAGTATCGAATCCAACTCTATTGCACTTACTATTTACCCATCGTTGCTGAGCATCTCTAAATATACAGATTGAAGGCTATGCTACAATCGTCTGCCTTTATATCAACCAAGCTCGACTATTCATCGAGCTTAAATAATAATGGCGAAATTTATTATCTTGCATATATTTTATAATAAGCTTTATATCGACGTCATTTATTTCATTAATAGCATAGATCCATCATATTTTATTGTCATGCTATCTTTTATAAGAAGCTTTTATATCGACGTGCTTTATTTCATTAATAACATAGATCCATCATATTTTATTGTCATGCTATCTTTTATAATAAGCTTTTATATCGACGTCATTTATTTCATTAATAACATAGATCCATCATAATCGAGAAATTTAACCCCAACATTTCTAATTTTTCCTTTTATACCCGCCCGGGATACTCACCTGGGAGCAGATATGGGGGTAAAAGGTACCAAACAAACCTCACCAGACCTATATATCGCCCTACTAGAAAATAAGTGACAAAACTTTCAGTACCCCTGTCACCATCACCTGTTTAGGGTCAATCACCTAAATTTCATAAAAGAAACCATCATGCCCTGCCACCGATACCTTTAAATGCAATTACCCCAAAGCCAATCCTGAAGTCATCGTATGAAATCCCGGGCAGGAAGATATCAAGGCGACTGATTCCCTACCGCTTAGGGCTGCGTCGTCCCACCCCCGGACAAAACCCGGATTCTGTCCGAAGTTTCTGAAAATGTGGAAGGTAATATATTTTCTATTTGAAGCTGATTTTAAATCCGATCTTCCAGAATGCCGGAAAAAAGAAGATCTTTGTCCGGGGGTGGGACGACGCAGCCCTACTACCGCTGATTTTCCGGCAACTTTAGTACCTACCTCATTCCCGGTCCCGTTATTTCTTCACCTTGTTGAATTGCAGTGTTTTTTGAGCTGTAAATAAAAAACTATATAAAAGAAGTGTTTTAGCTTAATTTCATTATCAGTACAAATGTACACCAAATCAGGAACTGATTCCATAACCCTTAACTCTTACAGGTTTAGACCAACAATAAATAAGATCATGTAAAACTTCAACTTCTTTTGGATCCCTTAGTAAAAGGCATCTAAATCCATCCCTAAACCACATCCCAACACCATCAATAAACATCCAACATATTTATGAACCCGTATACCCTACTGTTAAAAAACATACCATCACTGGTGAAGCCCACCAAAAACAATTTAAACCACCATTGCCAAAACTGCAGGGTTGACCTTCAGCAAAGTCCCATACCAAAGACCCCTTGCCCCTTAACCCAACTATCCTGGCACACAAGGCCAAACACAGAGGCTAACCCAAACAAGCAAACATGAACTGTCAGTGATCCAAATCCAGAACAGACTCAATTTAGCACCCAACTCATTAGTAGGATCCAGCCACCCCTACCCATCCAAGTGATTGATCAGCAGGAATCTTGTCCCTCCTAAAGGATCTACCCAAACTATATAACTTCCTATATCACAATTTTCAAGTACATACTTCTTGAAAGTATACAAACCAAAGTAAAGGGAAAAATCAAGAAGAGAATGCTACTTTATTTATATGAATTTGGAGGATTAAATAGTATTGTGAAAAGCCATGTACTGTTCATGTACATCATGATAGTCATGGGGCTTGTCCAGGTAATGTTTGTCAAAACAGCAGGCTTGACCCACCAGCAAGGTTCCAACCAAGCGGGTTTGTGACCTGAGATCCAATTATCCAGTCACCTGAAGCCAAGTTAGGAAGTCAACTCGGATTTCCAAATACAATAAAATGAACAGAAGCTCATCCTCCCCAGTGGGTGACTTGTTTTGGCGCTTGACTCATTACAAGGATCAAGCCACCCCCTTCAACATCCCAAAATATGATCAACACTATCATGTTCCTGTTATCCATGATTTGCCATAACCATATAATCATTATCTCTCAATAAAGAATATTATCTAGTTTTCAAATATTTTCCCCTTGTAACTATGCTAAAACAGCACAGTTACCACATTGATAGCAGAAGTAGGGTTTCCATCCTACTTTATCCCTCAAAATCCCGCCTGTTGCCTGTACTTGCCGCGGTCAACAAATCCTTGATAGAATCATGTCTGGCCTCCCGCTGGATTGGACACCGTACACACCTGGTGCCAAAATACCCAACAGTTTTGTGCTCTACCAGAACATGGTAGTCCCGCTTCCTGCCTTCAATGCCTTGTCAGCACAAGGTTTCTTCCAAGCACCTGTCATCTCCCCTTGAGCAACTGATGAGAGCGTCATGCCAGTCTACGTGGCCCAGAGACTTTGAACTTCTTGGAGTACTCCTCAGGCTCATCTTGGGGGTCAGATGAGGGAGGGGGGAAGAGCCATCAGGAGGGGGGAGGGGAAGGGTTCTTTGAGGCCTGCTTGGATGCCTCCTTTTTCTTATCAGAAGAAAAGGTGGGCTCCTTGGCAGCCTTTGACTTCTTGGTATGACGCTTCTTAGTGGGTTTAGAGTTGACCTCTGACTTGTAAAATGAGTGATCAGTGAGAGAGTCTTCATTTTTATCTGAGGACTTGGGGGGAAGTTGAAGATGAGGGAGGAGGAGGGGAGGAGATGGGGTGGGGGAGATGGTGTTGGAGATTTTGCCTTTTCAGGCTTCTTGACACACTTGGGGGTGGTGGCTGGTTTCTTGGAGCCCTTGGAGGCTTGATAGGCCTGGTAGGCTTGTTGGATTTGGATGATCTTGGCTAAAGAGAAAGTTTAGTTTCATAAATAAAACAGTATGAAAGATATAAAACACAAAGAGGCAAAGAAAAACAAAAGTTAAGTAAAAAGTATGCAAATAAAGTTTTATTTACCAGGAAAAAACATAACAAGTAAATAGAAGCAAAATAGAAACTCAAAGTATAGATATAAAGGATAAAACATAGAAAATAAGTGAACTTATGATAAAGCATCAAAGATGTTAGGTTCAGCATAACATCTTAGTGCTAAATCAATGTAAAAGTATAATTAAAAATCAAAAAAAGTATATAAAATTTATATGGAGAGTAGCAGGAAGAGTAGTAAATTATAATTGAAAAAAAATTATTATGTGGAATTCTTTTTTATTGGGAGTTAAAAATTCAAAACATAGTAAAGTGTTAAGTTTGGCACTGCCAATCAGCTGGGAAAAGCTGAATTCTCACTGTCAAGTATGCCAGAGTTGAGCAGAAAAATCAAATTTACTATGTTTTTTACATATAAAAATTGCTTAAATTTAAAACGGGTGTGAAATTTAACCCAAAAGCAAGGCAGTTTAATATGATCAAAAATAAAAAATACAACATAAGTTAAAAAAGTAAATGAGTGGAAATGTGTTTATTAGTGATAATAATGTGCTGTGAGGAGCTGGGAGTGACTTATTTACCATAGTGTTAGTTAAAATGTTAAGAAGCTCTCTGTACTAATCCTCAAGTTAAAGTGTTGAGTGGATGAGTGTTGAGTGGCGCTCATAGTGCGTAACTTATTAATTTAGCCTTAATTCCAAGACTTTGATTAGTTAAATCCAAAACCAATTGCGTGACAAGTGGATAGAGTCAAAAAAAGAAGGTGTCAAGTTTCTGTTTTTTATAAATTACACATGAAATCTCTTAATAAGCTGGGCTTAATTTATGTGGCACCACTTAATCCACAAAACCGGGAATGTCATAATGTAAAACAAGTAGGGTATTTGATTAATGTCTATACCACAAAATCCAGTATAGTGGTGCTTGGGAGCCTAATTGACAACTATGGACACTAATAATAAAAATATAATAGTAAATAACAAATTTTATATAAGCGCATATGTATTTTATAATAAAATTAACATTTGGCTTAAAAAGCGTTGAACTGGTCACTTTTTCTTTTAGAGTGTCAAACACATGTGATTTTCATTTTATTAGTAAATTTACTTATAAATTTCTCCTTAAATTGGTACTTTAGCTAACTGAATTATTAAACAGAGTTAAATTTGAGTGAATTTAAACTCAGTTTTTGGTTTCAAACCCCTAAATTACTAGTAAAAATTAGCTTAAAATTAGTTAAGCCAAAAATACTAATAGATTCACTTATGCGGCACTCAACTCCCTGGTACTCAACAAAGTGTCAAGTACCAGGGAGTCAATCACCAGGGAGTCAAACTTACCACAGTTGCCAACACATCCACTGGGAAAAGCCCCTTTGAGCTAGTTTATGGCACACAACCCAATATCATCCAAGCACTATCAGGACCTAAGCTGAAAATTCCCAGTAAATTTACACCCTGCTTGGACCCTCAAGTCATGCAGGCCAATATCAATCAACTAGAAAGAGAAAAAAACGCCTACAGAATACCTTTATCCCCATCTAAGATAGACATGAGGCCGGTGACAAAGTCTGGGTAATGAATACTGACAAGAGTAAATTACAGCCAGAAAAAGTAGGTCCTTCAATCATCTTAAAGATAAACAGAAACAACAATTACCTTGTGCAAGGACTTGGAAAACACAAACAAAACAAAATTATCTACTATGATTGCCTGAGACCCTGCAAAGTAAGATAGAAACAACGCGAGACTGTCCTACCCGCCACCAAACAACAATTAGTCCAGTATGGCGCCTGGGCTCCTGAAAACCTCCCTGACAACCTTCCCCCAGAGGAGGCCAACCTTCAGTTGGGGATGTGTCAAAACAGCAGGCTTGACCTGCCAGCAAGGTTACAAGTAAGCAGGTTTGTGACCCACAATCCAATTATCCAGCCACTCAAAGACAAACTAGGAAGCTGAATTGAATTTCCAAATCCAACAACATGAACAGAAGCTGATTCCTTACGGTGGATACCTTGTTTTGGCGCTTGACTCATTACCAGGATCAGGCCACCCCCTTCATCATCCCACCATGTGATCAACGCTATAATGTTCCTGTTATCCACAATTCACAATGACTATATAATCCTTATCTCTCAATAAAGAATATTATATAGTTTCCAAATATTTCCCCCTTGTAACTCTGCTAAAACAGCAAAGTTATGACATGTTCTATTTAGGACTTGAAAGGTGTGATCTTGTATAAGATAGGCAGCTGATAAGAGTGCCACTGGCTCAATGATTAATTGGGGATCACTCAGAGGATTAATTCCCCAAGAAAGAGTAACCAAAGATGTTGTGACACCCATCAAAAATAAAGAGGCACAAAGGGGGAAGGAGAAATGTTACTATCAAAATATATACCTCATTTGGAAAGACTAATCTCACAATAAAGTCTGTGAATTCTTAAGCACTTCACAGTGTATCTAACTCCATGAACACACTTGAGCCCCTTATTGTGCCATAGCCTATATGCACCCTTATACCCAGTGATGGCAGCTTATAACAGCAATGTCAGTAACAGCCTGTATCCAGAACACCAAAGATCCATATCTAAATCTATTTCTCAGCTACCTCTCTTGTCAGTTCTGGTCTGAAAAGCTTGGCAATAGATGCCCTTATCTAGCCAATGACAGATATGCCTGGACCCTCAGCTTCAAGATTGTATCCTTAACGTGCCTCTAGCTGCCCTAGACCCTGGGATACAGCTGGTTAAAGTTCCAGAGCCAATTGACACATCCCAACAGTGTGAACTGGTGAAAGGATTTGATCCTAGATTAAGGAGAAAAAGGATACAGAAATGGAGCATAGCTTGGCTCCTGGTGGTTGGTTTTGGACAGCTAACCCATATTTTTAAGCCGCAGGCCAGGGGGATCAAATAGAGCTTAAGATCAGATGGGCCTGGGATGCCTAGATCAATACACGGGACTAGTCAGGGATAGATGATCCAGGAGGTCCAGAAGATTTTACAGAGCCCAGTCTGGAATTACACCCCCTCAGCAACTCAAGTGTAACTGCTCATGTGGTGTGTCAGGATTGACAATTCTTTCCCTCTGGAAACCTGGGCCTGGGAGTGGGATTTGAACTCTGACCCTGGATTCCTGCAGGCCGCCGGCCCCATGGACCAAGAGCCCGCTTGCCTTTTCCTGAGACCGAGCTCTACAAGCTGAAGCCCCTGCTAAGTCCCAAAGCCAGAATACCAGTGCAGGTCCAATTATGATGGTGCCTGAGGAGGAGCTTCTTGAATTGCCTAATGGAGGCAGAGAAAGTTTCTCTGTGAACTTCATGAATTTGGAGTCCTCTCAGGTAACCAATCAAATTCAACTGCCAAGGGAAAACACAGGCTTTAGGCCCGGCCCTGTGACCACAGCCAAAAATCAAGAAAATTAAGTGACTGATTTGGACATTCTGACCAATGAGAGAACACCCAACCAAGGTGCCATTTCACCGCTCCTACACCCGGACCTCCTGGCCACCCGCCCACATTTTCTCCAATATTTTGATGAAGCCCTTATGAAAAACACTAATTTTGGAGGCAGGATGCTATATATGCCTATAGATTCTGCGCTCAAACCTTATTGCCATTTTTGAATAAAAGCTATGTTATTTTGGCTTACACAGCTACTACCTTATTTTGTATTTATCATCTACCAATTCAGTACAAGATCCCCCAGCCCTCCTGTTCCTCTGCCCACAGTTTTCTGTCCTCCTGGTGTACCCTTTGGCCCCGTCTAATTCACTGATTATCCTTTGAAGCCTGAATATAAGGACTAAACCTCAGAAGAGATACTTGAACTCAATAATTTGGTCTGCATACAATCTGCAGTTAGATACAAATGTCAAGGCCCATGGATATTCTCAACACCCAATTATTTTAGGGGAAAATTCAACTATCTTCCTGCTTATGAGCTCCACATGAAACCACCTGTGACCCCCAAGCCTATGCCAGCTTCCTCACCCAAACTTTTGAATGAACACACTGACAAGCTGTTTGGAATTGTGTACATCACCCTAACAGGGGTGATTGACACTATAATCCTGGCTGCTGGCCCGTAGTCCTGGGCAAGAAAGTCTGTCTCCTATTTTTTTAAGTTAGCTCCTCTCTTGTGGTGGACTTTGCCTGCAAAAAATCTGGCCCAGGTTACCCCTGAAAACAACAGGCCAGCCACCCAAGACAGGATCCCTGATATGGTGACTGGATCTGGATTTCTAGCCCTGCATTTAAAGCCGCAGGACCAAGAGTCAGATGGAATTATCTTTAGATGGGCTACAAATACCCATCATGACAAAGAAGCCATCTCTTGTGAACATTGTTGATGCTATTCAGAAGTTGAGCCAAGTTACCATCCTGGTGCTGCAATTAGAGCCCCTGGGACTGTCAAGAAGGATTATGGAGTGTCTGAAGGCCCAAGTCAGGCAGTATATAGAGACATTTCCCCCAAGGATTGGCTTGTGCTTGTTCCAAGTTAGCCTTGAAATAAAGCTATAGTCTGGTTTGATCCAATGATCAAGTTTAGTCAGTAATGGGGCCAGCCAAGACCCTATGGGCCCAGGCATCCTGGGTGGCCCAGCTACTTATTTGTGACAGCAAGGCAACCTTTAGAGAAGGATCAAGAAGAGATTGAGAGCTTCTTGTTTGTTTGATAATGGGGTTGATCTCTATGGTATATGTATTGTGGCTTGATTTTGATAGGGTGGAAGGATCTATTATGAGTGAGGATATCAGTGTGGCAAGTTTTAATGTGCCTTAACTATCTTATTGGCAAGGGAGAGAATGACTATCATGAAAATTGAAGATTCAAGGGCTCAAATTCACTCCCTTGACACACTTCACGCTTGGAAAGTTAGCCTTTTATGACAGAGATGCCAGGTAAAGTCTCAGCTTAACTGTGGATGCTAGATAGTCCTGTGATTGGCTTGCGGTGGGTGCTATGGTGCTTTGATAGGCTTTTTTGCTCAGAAATCTGTGAGCTCTGTGATATTTCTTGATGAAATTTTTTGGCACTTCTGAACTCTATAAGGAATGTGTTGTATTGCAGCCAAGTTTCTATCCTTGCCTGCCAACATATCTTACAATACACAGGGGGCACTTGATGAGTTTCCCCTTGGTGTATCTAGCAACATGGGCCAATCTGATGGCAATATCAAACTGCAGGCACTTTCTCCTAATTGAGAGCACTGTCAATTTGACATGATGATCCCTGCACAATTTATTCCTTGGCTTCAAAACTTACATGGAACATGCCACTATGCCACCCCCTGTGGCCTTATGGCTTTCCTCATATAGTATATTAATCACAATATTCTACAATAAACAATACCTTATTATATTTCTTCCTTCCTTTCTATTAGACTATTGTCTTCCCCAATCAAATACTGAATTCTAATTGGTTCAGTTACAACAGTGGTAGCAGCAGTAGGTTCAAAACCTAACTAAAAAAATTCCCCCAAGAAAAGATGGAGTACAGGCCATATGGCTACTCCCCATCAAGAAAATTTCCTTCTGATCCCCAAGGGGGACATCTCCAAAAGATATGTCATCTACCAAGATCAACTGGTGCTTACCAGCGTGTACAATTGACTCTGCCTCAGGCAGTGTGACACAAGTGTCACCCTGCCCCAATTGGACCTCTCTCAACTCATGCTAAACCTCCAGCTTGAGTCTTTCACAGGTGGTGTTGAAAAGGCTGACATTGTCAGTTAGCTCCATTCTACCAAGACCTGCCTTTGTGTCTGTCAAGTTCCTGAGCCCATGTGGGCTGCCAATGCCTCTGGGCGCCTCACAGGGCCTTATGCAGTGTGGTTCATCAACTGGGGCAGGCAAGAGATAGGCGTCACTTGAGCATTGTTCAGGGACGCCGCAAAGTCCCACTACAGTGAAAACTTTTCATCCATTGTGGTGAGAACTCCTCTCCTGGCCATTAAGCAGACCAGGTCCATCTCTAAATACCTTGCAGCCTGGCAACAAGCCCTTGTCATTGCCCCAGAAGCTGTTATTGACAGGAATGACATGCTCCTTACTCTGATAGTCAATGAGCTCAAACCCCATATCTGCAAATGGGTTCACATGGGTTGCTGTACCCCCATTGACGACTGCTATAAGGCCATTGTGGAGGCCAATAACCAGGCTTCAATGGGCTTCCGCAGATCTAATGACACGCCACCCCAGTCTTCTCCTGCACCTGGCAGTGCCCACAATCAGGTAGGCCGCTGCCAGTCCCACCAACAAGAAAATGGGGTTAAGTGTCCCTGCAAGGGGGAGCTCCAACTAGCACAAATCAAGGACCCAAGAAAAGCCTGGGGTTGTAGATACAAGAGGTTCTGCAACCCCACTTGAACCTCACTCTCAATCCCTCCTTGCAAAAAACCCCTGTGATTAAAATGTGCATGATGTTGAAATTCTTGATGTATTCCAGGTCCATAGTGACAACCCTGTACTTCAAGCGAGCCACTCTTCAAATAAAGTCACCTGCTTAGCCTATCCCTTCCTTTTTTTTGGGAATACCCACAAACTATTGGTAGATACTGGAGCCAACCACACTATGGTGGATCAGGCGGACACTGACTCCCAACATTTGGACCAAGTGCCTAGCAGGTTCAAGACAGTACAAGTAGCTGACTCCTGTAGAGTTGCAATTACCCATGAGACAGTACCCTTCTCTGTGAGAATGGGAAAAATCCAGGTTAAGCTCTCTGGGCCAATCATGGCAGGAATCAGCCATAACGTCATTGCTGGGTTTGAATGGCTATGGCACAAACGTCCCTATGTTGACTGGGATACGTCTGTAATCACCCTCAACCAAAATGGGTTGGGTTTCCAGATCTACCCTATCAAAATGAACAAGTTACTTCATGATACCATATTTTTCAGAATCACATAAACAGGTACATACAATTTAAAGGAGGGGAAACTAGACTTTAATCAATGCTCAATCAAAGTTATCCGCGCCAAACCACCTGTGGCCCCTCCCTTGACCACTTTACCTCCACCAGAACTTGCAGCACTCCTCAAGGAATATAAGGACGTTTTTAGTGAAACACTGGACCAACTATCCCCCCAAGAGATCCAGCATGCTGTACAACTTCAAGGGCTGCTGCCCAAGGCACACTTATTTATTGCTTGACGCCCAAGGAAGACCAGACTCTCTGTCAACACCTTGTGGACACACTCAATAAGGGCTTCATCTGTACCTCCCTCCCATCATATTGGGCCACAGTCTTCTTTGTAGCTAAGAAGGATGGGTCCCTTCAATTGGTAACCAACTACTGCGCCCTAAACAAGGTGACATCCAAGAACAAATACCCCCTGCCATTGAGTGATAACCTGTTTGACACGCTTTCAGGTGCAAAGGTCTTTAGTAAGATTGATCTCACCACGGGGTACAACCAGGTCCGCATCGCACCAGGGGATGAGGCAAAAACTGCCTTCCGCACATGCTACGGGTCGTTTGAGTGTTGTGTCATGAACTTTGGAATGATCAACACTCCCTCCACCTTTGCCATGTTGATGAACAAAGCATTTGAGGATTTGATTGGAAAATGTGTTGTTGTGTACCTTGACAACATTATTGTCTTCAGTCAAGATCAAACCACACATCTCCAACACCTCTGCACTGTCCTTGACACCCTTTGGAAAACCCAGTTAAAGACAAAGCCACCCAAATGAAAATCCCTCAAGTCAGAGCTCCTGTTCCTTGGACACACCATCTCTGCCCTAGAAATAAAGCCTGGCCCTGCCAAAATTACAGCAATCATAAGCATTCCACCTCCCACTGATGTGGGCCAGGTGTGTGCATTCTTAGGCATGGTTGCCTATGTGCGCAAGTTTATTCCCAGCTGTGGAGAACTAATTGCACCTTTCACTGAGTTCCTAAACACCAAACAGCGCTTTCATTGAACCCCTGCCAGAGATCAAGCCTTTGAGACATTGAAGCAAAGACTTACAACTGTGCCTGCATTGCAATTCCCCAATCAGAACCACCAGTACAAACTTGAGACTGATGCCTCTAACAGAGCCATAGGGGGCATGCTATGGGTGGAAACTGAAAAAGGTGTCTTCCTCTCTGTGGCATACAAATCCAGGAAGCTCACCAACTCAGAACAAGGCTACCCCATACATGATAAAGAGTTAGCGGAAAGTGTGTACTGCGTCAAGAAGTGGTGTTGTTACCTGTAAGGGGCCACCTTTCCACCCTGCATCCTGCAGATCACAAGTTGCTCCAGTACTTCAATACACAGTCCCACTTGACACAAAGCCAAGAAGGCTGAGTCAAACACCTGTCTCCCTATCAGTTGTGTATCAAGTACAAGCCTGGAAAGGAACTTGTCACAGCTGATGCCCTCTCACGCCTCTACGTGGCATCCATCACTGGGGATGACAGCTTGGACCCAAATTGGCCAATGTTGTACCTCCACCCTGAAGCAAATTGTTACAAAGGCCTTAACTCAGTAACCATCTCCAAGCTGAAGGACAACAAAAGTCAGTTCACCACAGATGCTGGCAACGTCTACTGCCGGGAAGAGACAGGTGAGAAGATGCCTTATATTCCCACCACACAGCAAGGGGATACCATACTATACTACCACCACACCTTGGGCCACATCAGAGGGTGTAACCTCTTTGAAATCATGAAGCGTAAGGGTTGGTGGCTGTGTATGCACCAAGGTATCTTGGATCTCCTCAAAAAATGTGTGCTGTGCAAAAAGAATACATCCAAACCTGCACTCCCCAAGTCTGTCCTGCCCATCAAAGCCATGGAACCCTTTAAACAGTGGGCCCTTGATATTGTTAGGCCCCTCCCTGAAGACAGAATGTGGAAGAAATACATCATAACTTCCATCAACTACTTCACTCATTGGCCAGTGGCAAGGGCAACCACTAACCACACTGCCACCACCATCACTTGCTTCATTGGCAAGAAAATTGTGGCCCGCTTTGGGCAACCCAAACGCCTTATCACAGACGGTGAACCCAAGCTTGTAGGGCATGCCATGAAGGTGTACTGTGCCAAGAATGCCCTTCAAAGAATAGTCACAACTTCCTACCATCCCCAAGCCAATGGACACGTAGAGCGCCTAAATGGTTCACTGGTCCAACTGATTGCCAAGCTCTCATAGGAGCACCTCAATACCACATGAACTGAACACCTGCCCACCGCCCTACTTATCTTACAAGCAAGAATCAACAGGGGCACCAGGTTCAGCCCCAGCGCCTTGGCCTTTGGAACACCTGACATCTTGATCGGGGTAGAACAAGGGAAATTACAATCCACAGTTCCCGGGAAGCCCCTCTTGTTGACTACTCCCTCCCTGAGCCAGTGGTGTGCCAAAGCCCAAGAGGTTAAACACAAGTGAATTGAGAGGGGACAAAACACCTTGAGGCCAGGTAAACTGTAGGTGACCCTGTCTATGCCCTCAACCCCAATTTGGTCAAATTAGAACCCAACCACCTGGGGGCCTTCAAGATAGCTGTGGTCTATGACAACCACACCTACCAACTTGAAGATGCCCAAGGAAACATCAAGAAGCTTCACCATGATTGCTTGCGCCCCTGTTGTGCCATCCCCACACAAAAATTGTTTGTTTAGAGCTTCCCAGATCTCCTGCAAACTCTGATCTTGGTGTCTGACAACTAGCAGGGGGCAAGGGGGGGTGTTGCAACCAAGTTTCCCTCCTTACCTGCCAGTGTATCTTACAATACACAGGGGGCACACAATGAGTTGCCCCTTGACATATCTAATAACATGGGCTAATCTGATGGCAATATCAAACTGTGGGCACTTTCTCATAATTAAAAGCGCTGTCAATTTGACCTGCTGATCCCTGCACAAGTTATTCCTTGACTTGAAACCTTACATGGAACATGCCACTATGCCACCCCCTGTGGCCTTAAGGCTTTCCCCATATAGTATATTAATCACAATATTATACAATAAATAATACATTATTCTACTCATTCCTGTCCTTTCTATTGGACTTTTGTCTTCCCCAATCAAATACTGAACTCTAATTGGTTCAGTTGCAACAGTTGTGCTCTGGGAGGTGTTTGATAACTCTTCCTGGTAATCTTTATATAAAGTCTAGCTTCTTTCTTTTATGCAAAAAACAAACTGAGGTGCCAGGGGCAAGTGATTTCTCCTGATATGTAACTTTTTATTGGGTCATTCTTTTATTAACAGCTGACTTGGATTTTATCATAATATTTCTTAGTGTGGAATTCTGTGGATGGTTTCTCTTAGGGAATTATCACACAAGGTTGTTTATTTTGTGAGACTACTTATGATTTGTATAAATAGGTGAGTTCAAAGGGGATTAACTAGTCTCTTAATTGGCTCTAACTCTAGATACTAGTGTCAAGGGTCTGGATGTATGAGTATTCTGGCTATTGGCATCACACCTAACATCCAGTCATAGCCCAATTTGGTGCCTTTCCAATATACCATTTGACATACCAGAAATGGCAACTAACCAATATCACATGACTGTCCAGGTATCCAGCAACTTGAACCAATCCAGCACATGCCCAGCCCCTGGATTTGATCTAACTAAAATCCCCGCCACAGCTAAAGCTATATAAGTCAAAAGTATTATCCAATAAAATATACTTCTTCTCTTCCTAATTCTATATTCAAAGCTTCACCAAAAGGCGCTCCTTATCACTGGGAGCACTACAGTTTTTGACCATGCCAATGAAAGAGAAAATGACTGAACAGAACCTGCCCACCTTTGCCCACGTACTCAACCAGGCCACATCCCAGGATACCTGGAAGACATACTTCTGCGCCCACAACATCAATGAAGATATTCCTAGTGGATGCACTGTATTCAAAGGTCTGGTCATGCCCAAAGCATGCGCCAAGATAATTTAATACAGTTGTTCTCTACAACCACAAACAAACACACAACCACCTATTGCAGACAAAGTCACCAACACCAAGTACATTGGTATCAACAAGTTCTTTGGTAAAAACAAAGAAAACGTCATCAATTAGCTAGACCACTCAGCCGCAAAACTCCACGCCAGTTGCATCCCACACAAAAAATGGGTCTAAGAAGCCAGCAAGCGCCTATACGAGGCCGCAGCTAACTGGTTTGCCACCTGGGTTGGATCACAAACTGACAACCAGCTTGAAAACTGGAAGGAGTTTAAAGCCAACATCACCCACAATTTCCGCATCACAGAATCTCTCCAAGACATTGCAATACAGCTCAGCAATCTTCCTCAGAAGACCACTATCACAGCTTACACCAATAAATTTGAGGAAATACACCATAAAATTCAAAACCCAGCACAAGCTGACAACGTACACACTAGAGCCTCATTCATCAATATAATGAAACCCTCTGTTGCTGCCCTCATCTGCCCAGAGGCTAACACCTCCATGCCCGCGCTCATTGCTGAAGCCAAACACGCTGAAAAACGCGCCAACATGGAATATGCTGCACACAACAGCAAACACTCCTCAAACAGCAATGGCAGAGAAAACTTCAATGGTAACAAACACCAAAATACCAATCATAGCAATGGCAACTCTGATTGTAACAATGGCAATTGTAGCCAAAGCGCAAACCACTCCTGTCCTAAGAAAGAGGACACCGCCAAAGTTAACAATGCTGAAGTAGCAACCCGCTACAAATCTGACCCCACATTCTCTGACCTTCAAGGTCTCAAAACAGCAAAACAGGGATAAGAGGAGGGGGAACAGGCTTAAGTGCCCCTGTCTCCCCCCAACTTGACAAGAAGCTATACCAAGGCACAAACTTTGCTGCTTGCATCCCACGTGTCCCACAATCCTCCATTTTTATGAACATAAAAATTAAAGATTGCTCACAACTTCTTGTCTATCCATGCACTTACAAATCTCATACACATAAAATTTTATTCAACTCTGGTGCACAACACAACATGGTTAGCAAACCTTTTGTAACCAAGTACAAAATACCAGTTGTCAAATCCAACTTCAAATACACCAGAATGGCAGACAAATCAAAGGTTCTACTCAAAGGCAAAACAACTCCCTTCAGAATTGACCTCCAAGGCATACAAACGTCCATCAAAGGACTTGTCATGAACAACTTAAACTACGACATTGTAGCAGGCATGGACTGGTTTACCTGAGTGAATCCCAGTGTATGTTGGAAAACAAAAACCATGACAATAAAACACAATGGAGTCAATTTTAACATTCTCAAAGAACCCAACAACCTCATTCTAAGAGACACAGTATTTGTTCAAGTCATAAATCAAGATGACTCTGAACATCTAACCAAAGACAGTACCCTCCACATAATGATGTACTCTGAATTTAATAATATAAAAACACAAAAGATCCAATGCCCAGAACTTGTGGCACTCCTAAATGAATACACTCATGTATTCAAGGAAGAACTCACAGAGTTACCCCCTCCCCCCAAACAAGAGGTCAAACATGGCATCAACTTATGCAAAGCCATGCCCAAACCTGCACCCCTCTACAGACTCTCTCCTATGGAGACCCAAACACTTAAAGTCCACATTAAGGACAATCTAGCCAAAGGATTCATTCATCCGTCTGAATCCCTGTGGGGGGGCAGCGGTTTTCTTTATAAGGAAGAAAGAAGGATCTCTTTGCTTAGTTACTGACTACAGAGCACTAAACACAAGTACAGTAAAAAATAAATACCCACTTCCCCTCATAGAAGACCTATTTGCAAGGCTCTCCAGAGCAAAAGTTTTCTCAAAAATTGACCTCACATCTGGTTATAACCAAGTGGAAGTTAAAAAGAAAGACATATCAAAGTCCTCTTTCCGCACGCAATTTGGGTTGTTTGAATGTGAAGTAATGAATTTTGGGATGACAAACGCCCCAGCAACATTTGTCACCATGATGAACCAGGCGCTAAACAGACTCTCAAACACATTATGTTACCTCAACAACATCATCATATTTTTAAAAACAAAAGAGGAACACCTCACACATGTCTGCAAGACACTCAATCAACTCGCAAAGCACAAACTATACACTAAACCTAGTAAGTCCCAATTTATGGAAAAGGAACTCCTGTTCTTGGGCCACATTGTCTCTGACGGTGGTATCAAAGCAGATCCAGACAAAATTAAAGCCATAAGTAACATGCAACGCCCCACCTCTGTGAAACAAGTAAGATGCTTTCTCAGTATGGTAGCTTGCCTAAGGAAATACATCAAAGACTGTGGAAAGCTCACCACACCAATCAATGACCTAACCAAAAGTAATGCCAAAAAGAAATTCACCTGGACTCCATAATGCAATAAGAATTTCCAGCTATTAAAACAAGCTTTGATTGAAGCACCAATCTTGCAATACCCTAATAACAACGGTTGCTACAAGCTTGAGTCAGACGCTAGTGACACCGCCATTGGTGCAGTCCTATGCATCTGCCAGACAGGGCAGCAAGATTTCCTGCCAGTATGTTACAAAAGCAGAAAACTAACTAATACTGAGCAAAGGTACCCAATACACAACAAAGAATTGCTAGCAATATATCATGCATGCAAGAAATGGAGATGTTATCTTGAAGGACACTTAAACGTTTGAGTACTAACTGACCACAAATCCTTAATCTATTTCAAAACTCAGAACACACTCGCACAGCGCCAAGACAAATGGATGTCCTTGCTGGAACAGCTTAACCTGGACATCCAATACAAAAAGGGGGCAGAGCTGGTCACAGCCAATGCTCTCTCTAGGCTATGCCAGCCAAGAGAGGATCACCCTGACCACCTGGACCCTGACTGGCCCAACCTATACAACACTGAGTACAAGACAAAAGGAAAGGATCCCTCCACACCAACTAACCCATGATATGCTAGTAAGAATTGAAAAACATTTCCACATATCAAATAGCACGGTATACCAAATCATCAAGGATAAACAAATTCAATACATCCCACTTGCACAAAGAGTTGACACTATACTAAGACATCATTGTCTGCTAGGACACACAAAGGCTAACAACCTATATCTCACATTAAAAGAGATAGTATGGTGGCCTAACCTGAAGCAAGACATAATTGATGTTCTAAAGAAGTGCACAGTGTGTGAAAAATATGCCAGTACCAAGGCGCCACAGCCAACAGTCAACCCAGTACCTGACCCTGAACCATTTAAGGTTTAGGGACTGGACGTAGTGGGACCCTTCCCAGAAACCAAAACAAATCAACGTTTCCTAATTGTAGCCATCAACTTTGCCACATGTTGGCCCATCTGCTGGGCAACAAAAGATAACAAGGCGGAAACAATAAATCAATTCATCAATAAAGCAATCATAGCAGACTACGGCACTCCAGAATACATCATAAAAGATGGAGCAAAAGAGCTAACAGGCCATGTAGTAAACAACAATCTAAAAACAAAGAACATAAAACACTCCACAACCTCGCCCTACAGGCCACAGGCCAACAGCAGAGTTGAACGCCTGAACGGCAGCCTTATCAGAACCCTGGATAAAATAATGGATGGCAAAGCCAAAGACATATGGCCACTCTATGTGAAACATGCATTACTAGTATCCCGGGTTTGTACCAATCAAGGGACAGGCTACTCACCATTTGAACTAACATACAGGTACAAGCCAGAAATAGTCACCCGCAATAACCAACCATATGTTAAGATCCCCCCAGGGAAACCTCCCACAGTAGAACAGAAACCAGCTCTACAACACATACACCTCAAAGCCAAAATGGCAGAAATAAAGAGACTCAAAACTCAAAAGGTAACCTCAACAGAGGACCCACTCCCCATCAACTCCCCCGTCTGAGTCCTAGCTGGGAACAGAAAGAAGCTAGACTCAGTACACAGAGGATCAGGAAGAATTATCAGATACCAACCAGACAGGAACACCTACCTGGTTAAGTTCCAGGGTGCCAAAGAGCCCATCACCAAAAAGTATCACAGATCTCGCCTCCGCCCTAGCAAAGGAGAACACTTGACCCAGTTGGTGCTCACTAGTAAACAACTCCAGGAACATCAGGTGGTAGCTGTCAAGACAAAGCCCCCTCCTTATGTACCCAAGTAACCCCTTAAGGGAGGGGTGTGTCAAGGGTCTGGATGTATAAGTATTCTGGCTATTGCCATCACACCTAACATCCAGTCATTGCCCAATTTGGTGCCTTTCCAATATACCATTCAACATACCGGAAATGGCAACAAACCAATATCACATGACTGTCCAGGTATTCAGTGACTTGAACCCATCCAGCACATGACCAGCCCCTGGGTTTGATCTAACTAAAATCCCCGCCACAGCAAAAGGTATATAAGTCTAAAGTATTAATCAATAAAATATACTTCTTCTCTTCCTAATTCTATATTCAAAGCTTCCCCAAAAGGCGCTTCTTATCACTAGTGTTACATGTTTTATGTGTTGTGGCCATGTGTTTTATCTGTACTATGCATGATTTTTTTCAATTTACATATGAAACTGCCATTTATTTTTTCACTCTGTCATTTTCCTATGAGCAGTAGAGAGATGTTATAGAGTGCTTTATTTTTGTAGGTTAGTGGTTTCTACATTTCCTGATTATTTGTGGGCTTCATCAGTGATGATATAGTCTGGTGTTCCATAGTCAGAGACAAATCCTTTGTTGATAAAGCAATTTATTGTTTATAATTTGTGATCTTTAGTTGCCCATAAAAATAGCCAGTGTGTGAAAATTTTAATAGCTACAATTAAGAAGTGATGTCCCTCTTTGGCTTCTGGAAATGAACATACTACCTCCAAGCCCCAAACCTTAAATATTTATGGATCAAGTACTGGGTTGAGTGCAGCTTTGGGTGCTGCTATGATAGTGCCTTTTTCACATACAGTAGTTTTAAAAGCTATTGCAACAACCAAAAATACCTCACTTTTAAAAAATGATTTCAGATTTAAGCAGATTCTGACTATCAGGTTAAAATATTCACTCTGTTAACAGGGATTTTTGGCATTAATGGACAAAATGGGTCAACACAGCAAAGAATTGCTTGCACGCTAAGCAAGACTATTCAAAATACTATCCAAAATACATTGATTCACAAACAAAAAGATGTGAGTTGACTTTTGGTGTACATATGTTTACTATGTGAATTGGTGGCAAAATACACCCAAGCGTGGTGAGTCAAAACTCAAACCAAAACCAAAACACAATAGCAACTCACTATGTGAACAAAATCACTAAATGTTGTGTGCAATGAATTGTAATCAAGAATGATACCAAGGCATCTAAAATAAGTTGTGAGATCTGAAACATAAATTTTAAAAATACTGTGTTGGGTGCTTAATTTGGCATAAAATCTGGGAAATGGGTGGAATTTTTTCAGGTATTCAAAAATGGGCGTTGTAAAACCAAAAACAACTAATTAAGAAATAAAAAATCTATAATTGGGATATTGGGTGGGGAAAACTCTAATTAAATAACCATATTCAGATAAAAAGCAAAAAAATTAAAAACCAGTGTATAACTCAATTAATTTTAATTTAGTATTTTATTAAATTTTAAAATGGAAGGAACACAACACCAGAGTACCAATGCACCCATTGTGCACCGCGGTTGCCCCCGCGGGTCAAAGAATAGAGTTAGTGCAACACAACTGCCTACTCAAGAAGAAGATGGGAGAGGAGATTTCAATAGTGACACTGCACTGACACAGCCAGTTCAAGGAGCACAAGCTGCTAGGGTGCAGAGCATCAACCATTGGGTCCCCAAGCTGACCCAGAAGCCCATCAAGGTCACCACTACCAAAGCAGTTAGGAACAAGGAGGTAGAACTTACTTTGTATGTGTTTGACGCTGTTTACTGACAAGAGTTGGTCCCGTCAACCATGATGGAGAAGGTTAAGCCTGTGCTTGACACTAGCTACAAGCCTTAGGTCAGTGATGGCAACCAGGAAGAGGACAAGGAGCCTGAGTTTTACACAACTGATGAGGGACAGCTGGTGTTAAAAAAGGCTGCTGTGTTCTATACCAAGGTACCCATGCCTTGCAAGCCTGTCACCAATCAGGATCCTGGCTTGTCTGAACCCACAAAGCCCGCTCAGAAGCACATTCCTGATATAAAGTGCATCATTCTTCTCAAGCTAATGCGGGAATCTGGTGACTACAAGTTGGCCATGGCTCTTGTTGGGGTGGATCCCAAGTACACCTCTAAGACATTCAACACCTTCATTGAGACTAGCTGAGTCCTTGCCGCGGAGGAATCCTTGAGTGCTTTCACTATGCTCACCAAGGAGCACAAACGGGCAATCTGCCAGTGGATAACCTGGGATTGCCATCTTGAACTGGAAAATATACAGGCCATGGTTAAGTCTACTTTTGGGGTTGAGGCTTCAATTTTTTTTACTACCATCTGGTAAAGGGAATGTGCTTTTCCTTGAAAAAGCTTGGAGTATCTCTGTACAATTAAAATAGCCCAACCAACATCAAGACCTAGAAAAGCTACGCAGAGGCGTACATTGCCCTCAAAGCCAAGGGGACGGTCAAATTTTACTATATTGACAAATCAGCATTTGCCTTGTCTATGCGCAATGCATATGGCTATGTCTCCAAAGGCTCCCATGATGGGGTAGCTTGGTGTGCTGCAGTCTGCGCCACAGCCTATTCAATGGTAGCTCTCCTTGGTCCAAAGGGGATTGAGCTTTATCAAATGATTTGTGTTCTCACAGCAGCTGTACCTTCTTGTTTTTCCTCTAATTAGTCCAGGAGCACCTGAGGCGCATAAGCCCAGGCTTCACCAATGTAATAGTATTAGACAATGTTGGTCTCCCCAAGGTGGCAGATATTCTTGCTGAATTTCCATCAATTGACACCAGCATTGCAATGGGCCCCCAGCAATTAGCCACAGCAAATTTGCGCCTTCTCTTCCTCCCTGCCTATTTGCCCTTCCTAAATCCCATTAAGGAAGTTTTTGTGTGGCTCAAGAGTGTTGGTAAGCAAGGGACCCCAACTGGGACCAAAGACCTCTTTTGATTTGCTGCAGGCTGGGATCCACACCCTCCCAGCTGAGACTGTGTCAAAATTCTATGGCCATGCTGATTTGTTCACCCCCGCGTGCCTTGCCAAACAGCCAATCAACTAAAGGCTTAGTGTATCCAAGTTATTTTATATTCTCTAATTTACTATTTAGGATTTATTAATTATCACTTTATATTTAGAAGCTTCCAAGCCTGCAATCACATTCAGTGGGATAATCAATGAGTGTTTGTAATTTATATTTATTTTATATTAAATTATTTTATTATGGCCTCTGAGGCTATCCCAAACACTTGATACTGGATTATGTGTATATATTTATATAATCTTGTCAAATAAATATAAAAATGAAATTTAAAAAAGTTAAATGTAAAGTGTACAAGTTAGAAGTAAATTTTATTAACACATATTATTATGCTTTTATAGAGACCTTCTCTGGGAGTTTTTTTTGCAAAAATTGTTTGCTAAAATAAGAATTAAAAAATTAATTATTTTAAAAAGTAAAATTTAAAAGTGTAGCTTATATTAAGTAATGAGATTTTTATTGATGGCGCCTATAGTGAGTTCTTTGGTATGTACCCACCCAGTGATAGAGGTGGTGCACAATCTCCACTGCCACACCGTAGACAGTGGATACACCCTGATTGAAACATTATTGGCTGCTAGTAAAAGGGAGTATGGTGAGATGGGAGTGAAGCAGCAGCTTTTCAGGTGGGGCTGCAAACCTGTAAATACCAGCCAGGACCAGGGTGTCATGGATTACGTGATCCACTGAGTTGTAGCTCAGGGGACCTTCTTGTTGTCCAGGGAGAGCCTGGCCTTGTCAATCCCAAGGAGGACCCCGTCCAGGTCCTCAATGTTAGCCCCCATCCCAAAGTAGAACAGGAACCCCAGGTAAACCACCAGATCAAGCCTTTTCCCAGCAAAGACTTCAGTAAACTTGCACAATTTATTAAACACAGCACTAATTTTTTCTCATGCTTTGTCTTCAAGAAGGTCAGATATATGGCTGCAGGAACTCCCCTCTAGTTGGCACTCCAAGACAGCCCAAAGTCTGCCAGGAGGATTTTAGTCTTTTTTGTGGCTGTTGTGTCTGCAACAGCCAATTTCTCCACTGCACACCTGAAGTTCTCAAGGAGGTAGGACAGGGTGTGCTCCACTGGGAAGCAGAAGCAAGCAGCTGTGTGAGCCTGGTCTATCTCTGGTATGTTCCTGAATGGGAGCGTTGTCAGGATGTCCCAAACAAGCTCAATGAAGTTTACACAGTAAACTCCACTGAGGATCACTGGGTCAAGGCGGACCAGTTGGGCATTCTTTTAGGCAGTAACTGCCCACTCAGATGCCCCCTTGTCATGTTTCAGCCCAGCTAACACCTCCTGGGACATCAGAAAGGTATTGTGGATTCTGTCTTTGAGCTCCTGCAAGACAGGAGGGGACAGAAACAGCTTCTTTGCCACATTAGCAGCATAATTAGCATAAAAGGTGACAGGGACAAAGGGACCAGGACCTGGCATATTTTTCCAACTATGCTCTCTAAAAAAAGTAAGTATTTTGAAGTTGTTATTAATTTTATTTTTATTTTTTAGATTAACTTCTCAGATTTTCTCCTTGCCTGCAGCCTCAACCAGCTTGGCCATCTTTGGTGCAAACCAGCTGTGCAGGCATCTCAGTGCCCTCCTTGTGGGCCTTCTTGGTTGGTTTAAGATGTTCATATATCTCAGGGTTGTTGGTCCAGACAGACAGCACAGAAAGGGCATAGGACTTTAATTGCAAGCCCTCAACCACTGTTTTTTGATTTTTGAGCAGGCGCTCAATGGCCTTCTCTTAAGTGTCAGGTATTTTGGTCATTAATGCCTTGGCTGTCACCCTGTCAATTTTTTCCCCTTCAAGGATGGCAGACTTAAATCTTGCTTTGACCTTGCAGTTAATCTCTTTAATTTCAGCAATTGCTGAGTCAAGGTCCTTCAATAACTTCTCAAGTTCTCTCATTAATTTTTTACTAACCTTTTCATATGTTTTTATAGCTTTCATCCCAATAAACTATGTGTTATTCTGATATAATTGCCTCTTTTTTTATCCTTGTTTTTCCCCATTTACTACAATATCTCATCTTTTCACCCATTGTGTATATGTTTTAAGTGTATCTCAAATGTGTTGTTTGCTTTGTGTTGGCATTGCTTCCATAATCAACATATTATTTTTGGCACTTTACACAGCCCCTTGTGAAAGTATTAACAACAATTTGATCATCATCTAAATTTAAATTAGAGAATTATAAGTTTATTGTGTCTAGATAAAGTTATTGCTGATCCAAATTCAAACCTTAATGATAAGCTTTAAGCTAATCAGGAGCCAAGTGATAAAGTGATTGTTGTGACATAAAGGGTCATTCAATAATTCTTTGGTGCATGTGCGCCAATCATATTAATTAGTGCACATGCACCAAAGAATTATTGAATGACCCTTTATGTCACAACAATCACTTTATCACTTGGCTCCTGATTGGCTTAAAGCTTATCATTAAGGTTTGAATTTGGATCAGTAACAACTTTATCTAAAAACAGTTAACACATAATTTTCTAATTCAAATTTAGCTGATTGCCAAATTTTTGTTAATATTTTCACAAGGGTCTGTTTAAAGTGCCAAAAATAATATGTTGATTATGGAATCAATGCCAACAAAAAGCCAACAAAACATTTTGAGATAAGCGTAAAATATATACAAAATGGGTGAAAAGATGAGATATTGTAGTAAATGGGAAAAAAACAAGGATAAAAAAAGAGGCAATTATATCAGAATAACACAGAGTTTATTGGGATGAAAGCTATAAAAACATATGAAAAGGTTAGCAAAAAATCAATGAGAGAATTAGAGAAGCTTTTGAAGGATCTTGACTCAGCAATTGCTGAAATTAAAGAGATTGACCGCAAGGTCAAAGCAAGAGTTAAGTCTGCCGTCCTAGAAGGGGACAAAATTGAAAATGTGTCTTCCAAGGCACTCATGGCCAAGATGCCAGACACCCCCAAAACAACAATTGAACGGCTTTTAAATGTCCAGAAGCACGTTGTGGAAGGCCTTTGATTCAAGTCCTTTGCCCTCTCCGCGCCGTCTATCTGGGTCAACGACCCTGAGATGTATGAACATCTCAAACCTGCAAAGCGCGCAAGAACCGTGAAAACTGAATTGCCAGCACAATTACTTGCGCCAAAAATGACAAAGCCTGCTGAAGCTGCCGGCAAGGAGGAAACCTGTGAAGGTAATCTAAAAAAATAAATTAATAACAACTTCAAAATACTTACCTTTTTTTAGAGAACATTGATGGTGAACTCCACCGGGTCCTGGTTCCTTTTGTCCTGCCCACCTTCTATTCAAATTTTGCCACTTACATGGCAAAACAACTCTATCTGTCCCCCCTTGTCTTGCAGGAGCTCAAAGACAGGGTCCATAGCTCCTTTCCAATGTTGCAGGAGGCATTGGCTGAACTTACACATTCCAAGGGGGCATCCAAGTGGGCATTTACTGTCTACAAGGATGCCTAATTGGTCCGCATTGACCCGGTGGTCCTCAATGGAGTTTATTGTGTAAACTCCATTGAGCTTGTTTGGGACGTACTGGCAACGCTCCCATTCAAGAATGTACCAGAGATAGGCCAGGCCCATGCGGCTGCTTGCTTCTGCTACCCCTTGGAGCACACAATTTCTTATCTGCTGGACAACTTTGGGCGCACAGTGGGAAAATTGGCTGTTGCAGACGCAACAGCTGTCAAGAAAACTAAAATCCTCTTGGCGGACTTTGGGCTGGCATGGAGTGCCAACAAGACGGGGGTCCCTGCAGCCATGGAACTGACCTTTGTGAAGACCAAGCATGAAAAGAAGATCAGTGCAGTTTTCAATAAATTGCGTAAATTTATGAAAGCCTTTGCTGTGCATAGGCTTCATCTGGTGGTTTACCTTGGGTATCTCTTCTACTTTGTAATGGGCGCCAGCGTGGAGGATCTTGACAGGATCCTCCTAGGAATTGACAAGGCCAGGCTCTCCCTGGACGGGAAGAAGGTCCCCCGGGTATGACTCAGTGGATGACGTCATCCAGGACGCCCTGGTCCTGGCCGGTATCTACGGGTTTGCAGCCCTGCCAGAGAAGCTGCTCCTCCATTTGCACCTGACCCTACTCCCTTTCACCAGCAGGCAGGAGTATTTTAACCAGGGTGTATTCACTGTCCACAGTGTGGCAGAGAGGATGGGCACCACCTCTATTGCGGGGTGGGTACATATAGTCAAACCCAATATAGGTGCTCTTAATTTTTCTCTATGTCAATAAACATCTTTATACTCTAGATTATTTTTATTATAAAAATTTTTTAAGTCTTATTTTAGCAAACAAAATTTGCAAAATATATCCCAGAGAAGGTCTTAATAAACACATAATAATATATTTTAATAAAATATACTTCTAATTTATACACTTTACATTTAACTTTTTAAATTTTATTTTTATATTTATTTGACAAAAGGTATATAAATATATTTGTGTAAATCAGTATCAATTGTTTGGGATAACCACAGATAGCATAACAAAAAACCAATATAAAATAAATAAATTACTAACTTCTATTGATGGTCCTGCCAAAACTGATTGTGGGCTTAGAAGCTTCTAAATATAAAATGATAATTAATAAATCTTAAATAGTAAATTAGAGAATATGAAAAAGTTGGACAAGCTAAGCCTTTAATTGATTGGCTGTTTGGCAAGGCACACGGGGATGAACAAATCAGTGTGGCCATAGAATTTGGCCACAGTCTCAGCTGGGAGGGTGTGGATCCCGGCCTGCAGCAAATTAAACAGGTCTTTGGTCCCAGTTGGGGTTCCTCGCTTGAAAACTTGCTTAAGCCACCCAAAGACTTCCTTAATGAGATTTAGGAAGGGCAAATAGGCAGGGAGGAAGAGAAGGCTCAAATTTGCCGTGGCTAATTGCTAGGGGCCCACAGCAATGCTGGTGTCAATCATTGGGAATTCCTTGAGAATGTCAGCCACTTTGTGAAGACCAACGTTATCCAACACAATGATGTTAGTGAAGCCAGGGCTTGTGCGCCTCAGGTGCTCCTGGACCAATTGGAGAAATAATAGGAAGGTCCGGCTATTGTGAGATCTCAAAATCATTTGGAATAACTCAACCCCCTTTGGACCAAGAAGAGCCACCATTAAATAGGCTGTGGCGCAGACCGCAGCACGCTGAGCCATCCCATCATTTGAGCCTTTGGGGACATAGCCATACCCATTGCGTATTGACAAGACAAATGCCAATTTTTCAATATAGTAAAATTTTACCATCCCCTTGGCTTTGAGGGCAGTGTACACCTCTGTGTATTTTTCCAGGTCTCAACATTGGTTGGGCTATTCCAATTGTACGGAGATACCCTGAGCTTTTTCCAGGAAAAGCACATCTTCTTCAGCAGATGGTAGTAAAAGGAAATGGAAGCCTCAACCCCAAAAATGGAATTGGTCATTGCTTGTATATTTGCCAGTTCAAGATGGCAGCCCCAGGCAATCCACTGGCGGATTGCCCATTTGTGCTCCTTGGTGAGCATGGTGGAAACACACATGAATTTCTCTGCGGCAAGGACTTGACCCGTGTTAATGAACTTGTTGAAGGTCTTGAAGGCGTACTTGGGATCCACTCTAACAAGGACTGCCTTGTAATTGCCCAATTCATGCATTAGCTTAAGCAGGATGATGCGTTTAATGTCAGGATGCGTTTCTGAGCGGGCTTTTTAGCGGTGGGGATTGACTCATTGGCATTGGGAACAACACAGGGCATGGATACCTTGGTATAGAACATAGCAATCTTTTTTAACACCAGCTATCCCTCATCAGTTGTGTAAAACTCAGGCTCCTTGTCCTCTTCCTGATTGCCATCACTGATGTAGGGCTCATAGCTAGTATCAAGTACAGGCTTCACCTTCTCCAGCATGGCTGACGGGACCGACTCTTGCTGGTACATAACATCAAACACATATGAAGTAAGTTCTACCTCCTTGTCCCTAACTTTCTTGGTGAAGGTAACATTGGTGGGCTTTGGGGTCAGCTTGGGGACCCAAGGGTTGATGCTCTGCACCCTAGCAGCTTGTGCTCCTTGAACCGGCTGTATCAGTGCAGCGTCACTATAGAACTCTCCTCTCACGTCTTCTTCCTGAGTACGAATTTGTGTTGCACTAACTCTAATCTTTGACCTGCAGGGGCAACTGCAATTGTGGTGCACAATAGGTGCATTGGTACTCTGTTATTGTGTTCCTTTTGTTTTAAAATTTAATAAAATATTAAATAAGTTTCAATTAAGTTACTCCCCAATTTTATTTTTTGCTTTTATCTGAATATGGATATTTAATTAGAGTTTTCCCCACCCAATATCCCAATTATAGATTTTTTTTATTTCTTAATTAGTTGTTTTTGGTTTTACAACACCCATTTTTGAATACCTGAAATAATTTGCACCCTTTCCCCCAGATTTTACTGCCAAATTCAAACACCCAACACAATATTTTTAAAATTTATTTTTCAGATCTCATGTCTTATCTTAGATACCTTGGTATCATTCTTGATTACAATCCATTGCACACACTGAGTGAGTGATTTCATTTACACAGTGAGTTGCTATTGTGTTTTGTTTTTGGTTTGAGTTTTAACTCACCTTGCTTGGGTGTATTTCGTCACCGATTCACATAGTAATCATATGTACACCAAAAGTCAACTCACACCATTTTGTTTGTGAATCAATGTATTTTGGATTGTATTTTGAATAGTTTTGCTTTGCGAGTGAGCCCTTTGTTGCTGTGTTGACTCATTCTGCCCATTAACGCCAATAAACCCTGTTAACAGAGTGTATATTTTTACCTGAAAGTTGGTTTTCACTTAAATCTGAAATAATTTTGTTTAAATCTGAAGTATTTTTGGTTGTCACTATAGCTTTTAAAACTAATATATTGTTTTGGCAAAGGAGTGTGTGAGAAATTGTTGACCAGAGTTGTGAAGAGCTTAATTTATTTGTTAGTGATTGTAACCTATGGGGTTGCTATAAGGGATTCATTTAAATTCAATAACTAACATGATTTATTATATGTTAAATTAGGTGTGCAATCAAAGTGCCAAGGTGCCAGCGGATTGAAAAAATAGTGCCAAAGCATCAGATTTGATTTGACCCATCATTTCCCTATTAGTTAATAAGCTAATTGAATAAGTTAGTGCCACAACTACCAGCAAAAAACCCACCTTGGGGAAACTAAAATTGGCAACCAGAATTTTTATTCTGGAGACCCAAATATAAGAGGTAATTATGCCCCATCCAGGATCACAACTTGATGTTCTAGAAGAGGGTGCTCTCGTGCTAGGCAAAGCCCATATTGCAGGTGACCAAATATGGGAAGTCTCCTCTTTACTCACCACTGCTGCAGGGCTACCACAAGGTACCTGAATGTCCTAGAAGACATTGTCAGCAACTGCCAGAAACACAATAAATCCCCTATATAAGCTGTTGGTTGAAAGCATCTGGGGGAATAGTTTTTTACATTCCCCTAAACATATAGGGTCCTAATAAAGCCAACATTTCTAATAAAAATATTAAGTGGTCAATGGCTCCCAGATCTTCATATTCAAAGGCCTCACAGGAGCATATGTCCCCCATTAACCATACCTCTGTTGAGGCTCCTGGTGCAAGTCAAGTCTCAACAGGGAATATGTTGATAGGGCTGCTTTGGCCAAGCCCTGGGCATCCACAGCCAGTTTTTGGCTCTGGGTCACTCCTTTCAAAGATTTATTTTAACATATTTAAATAACAAGTCATTCCGTTTTGACTGGAGTAGCCCAGAGCTGGAGGCTAAGCTGAAGCATCCCTACATGAGGATCATCAAAATGGAAGGTTGTAGGGCTCAAATCTGAACCTTCAATAAAATTATTATTTTTACCATATTACTTATTTGCCTTGAAGAATTAACCAGTCTTGCTTTGGTTACCTGATAAAAACAGTATAGCTTTGAATTTTTGTATTGGCTTGGATGTACAAATAGTTTTTTATATTGGTAATAGCTTGCTGCATTTGGGAACCTTTTGTTGACCTATGAATACTCAGCATTTTATTTTGCTTAATTTGAACCTATTGAATTGAAATTATATCAGATAAAGTCAATTGTAAAGGGATTGCACGTTATTGGATAGCTTGGCAAGGTTAGCTTGGGGAGAGGAAGCTCGGGTTTCGGGAAGAAGACGACGGAAAATTAGGGCGCTGCCTAAAAGCCACAGCGAAAACACATAGAAGGTGGATCCCGGCTGGTCCGCAGGAAACAAAGAAGAGAATGGTAGGAAGGTGGCAGCGATGCCAAAATTAAAAGTAAGATTGATCGTTAGCCCCAGAGCAGAGGCAGCGCCAACAGCATTAGGATCGAATAACTCAGAAGCCAGCATAAATGGAAGAGGGCCTAGGCCAAAGGCAAACGATCCAACAGACAGGAATAGAGATATTGCTGAAAGGGAAGAGTAGCCCCCATTGATGGAAAAGGCAAGTACAGCGGAGAAGATACCCATGAATCCAGAACTCAAAACGATAAGACTACGGCGGCCCCATTTTTCAACAACTTGTGAAGCGCAAAAAGTGAGAAGGAACTGGGTTACGTTGACGAGGACTGTTACGATCTTGGCACTTTCTCCAAATGTGGTCTGGAGAATCGAAGTAGAATAATACATGACAGCGTTGATCCCAGACATCTGCTGGGTAAGATGTAAGAACAGTAACATCAATAAGCCAGGGCGGTAGTATTCTGATTTACACAATGCACCCAAACTGAGAGGCGAAGATGTACACGCCACTATTTCATCTCTGGTATCAGAGCTATAGCTAGGCAGATCAGCAGAAGTACGAAGAAGCCCCCGCTCTGATATTTCAGCATCCACATCCGATCGCGCCCTCAAACGGCGCAGAGAATTTTCTGCATCGGCATACCGCCCAGGCTTATCAATCAGAAACCAGGGCGATTCTGGACAAAACGGGAAACCTAGCACTTGCAAAACCGAAATAGCCATGCCTCCCACCAAAATACCTCTCCAGGTTGCATTGGTAGCGTAAGCCAGCCCCAGAGATTGTGAAACCACGATCCCAGAAACAAGCGCCAGCTGATTGCACATGCCAAAGATCCCTCGAATTTCTATAGGCGCTATTTCAGCAAGATAAGCAGGAACAACCACTAAGCTTATTCCTCCTGCAATTCCTACCAGCAGACGCCCGAAAAGCATTGAAAGAAGGCCTACTGAGAGAGTCATGGCTAAGGAGCCGACAGCTGCAACTAGATTGCTCCAAACAAGGGTTCCACGCCGCCCTAGCTTATCCATCAAAGCACCACCCATTAGCGATCCAGCGACTCCGCCCAAAGGAAACATCCCAGTGACAGCCGAGAATTCAGCTCCGGTCAGATGGATGCATAGTGGGAGGGATAAAATCCCACTTTTTTCAGATACTTCAACTGGGCAGTTGGTGAAAATATCCTTTGGGGTATTCAGTTCTCCTGTATGGTAGCCAAATTGAAATGAGGCCAAGCAAACAACCAAGGCAGCTGTTATAAGGGATTTAGTTAACCCATTTGTAGATGAAACAGATGATGGAAGAATCACATTTGAATGAGTTGCACTTCTATTAGGAGTGTATTCCAAATCTTCAGAGAAGGAAACATATGCCCCTGGCCCAATTTGAGGAGATTTGTTTGAATTGCGTCCTTGCTCACCAGAATGACTCATTTTATTGAAAAAATAGTCCAAGGATTCCAATGTCGTCTAGAAATATTTTGATTAACTAAATATATCAACTTATCAAACATAGGAAAGAAAATAGAGGAAATAAAAATAATTCTAAAATTTAAACAGAAGATTAGTGTGCAACTGTATACATGTATTTGGGATATTAGTATATGGTAGACAAAAGTAAATGTAATCATGATAAATGGCTTTCAAAATTACGAAATGCTTAAGAGTACTATAATTTCTTTACTCTGGTTTTCCAAAAAAATGAAAGCAATTTTAACGATAATGTTACCTTGTGTAAAACGGCACCTGTAGCTTGGGAAAATAAGCTTTAATGCAGCTCAAGTAAGATATGCATCTTATTATGCAGAATGCAGCTCCTTAGGAACTCCTAAGATAGTTTAATTGATCAGCGATAAATAGGGCTGCTTCGGCCAAGCCCCAGGCAGCCGCAGCCAGTTTTTGGCTCCTGACCTTATCTGTCAAAGATTTATTTAAATATCTTTAAATATATATAATTTCGCTTTAGCTAAAGCGGCCAAAAGCCGTTAGCTAGCCGGGGCTGAGCCGAAGCATCCCTAGCGATAAATAAATCCCAGTATAGCTCCTCAGGACATGCGTGACGCTATTCTTGAGGCTCATTAGGTATCTAGCGAATCAGACGCTTCACGTGGGGTATTTCTGCCAGCCTCAAGTGAAGCGATTCCAGCCTTGGCCAGTCTAGGGTAGGGATGTTTCTGTGTTCCTTCAAAAAAACTAGAGTAGGGATGTTTTGGCTCAGCACTAGCTAGATTCCCCAGCTCTGGGCCCCTACAGCCAGAACGGTTATTTATTTTAACAGTTTAAAATAAACTTTTGATAGACTAACCCAGAGGTAGAAACTGGCCGCAGCAGCCCTAGTCTAGAGCCCAAGTAGCACTGAAAGTAACACTGAAATTGAGCTTAAATAAGACTCTGATTTTATTGTTTGGAATTTATATTCGCTGTCATTAAAGGAATCACATTCTTACATCATGGATTGGTTTAAGTGATACTTTGGGGAGCCAAGCTTTAGTTTAAGGACTTTAAATTAAAAGCTATAAAAATTGTTCAAATATCTAGGCTGCTCATTTCTCAGCACATGATGGAAAGGAATTTCACTAATAACTTAATCTTTAACTAAGACATTTTACCCATCCAAAAGCAGACATAAAGAATTAGCTTGATACGATAAAAATATTCTTCTAGACGTGGCTATTTATTACCTGTTTGTAGTGAAAATACGAAATATGTAATTAAAATTAACATACATTAAATGTTATCTAATGGTTAGCATTTGGTTTATTTATGACAAAGCTGCAGAAATGGTGCAACATGACATCTCAAAATAAGCCGTTTTGAATTATGCCATCTTGAATTACACTATCTTGAAAGCAATAGTAAATATGCCATTTCGATTTACAGCATCACGACTAAGAAAAACACTATCTCAAACGACATTTATGTTTGAAGCCAAAAAACATATAAAAATACTTTTAAAAAATGATAGCTGGACTAAAAAAAGGCTCAGGATTTCAAATGTGCAATAAAATAGGGGTCTATTAGTAGCAACAAGGATGAGTAAAGCCCCAAAGTCAAGACATCCATAAAAAGCCCTTTTAATATATACTATTTATTAGCTATACTTTATACAATACATATGATAGTCCTAAATACCAGAGAAAATTTTGAAAGTAATAAAATTAAAAGAAAATAGAAGAAAAGGAAGAGGAAGAGTTTATTGGGAACAGACACAAACATTGGTTGAAAGAGCAACAGCAATGGCTTGGAGATGCGCAAGCTTTCTATCCTTAGGATAGTAGACAAGGATCACCTTGCAGATCTCAGTATACCTTTTCACTGTTTTGATTTGTTTAGTTAGGTTATCCTTGTTCTTAATGCCTGTCTTGAACAGGCGGGCAGAGATTGCTTGTTGGGTCTTGAGGTGCACCATGATCTTATTAAAATTTGGCTTTTTAATCATAACCCTAGTTGTAAATTGGCTATATCACCCTTCAAGGAGAGAGGTGAACTTGATAAATCCATCCTTAACCTGCTTAAAGAAGCTCCTGGTGATTGTTGTACTGCTTTTCTGATGTGGTGTGCTTCTTGAAATACTTCAATCTATTGAGTTTAAGAGCACTCGATAAAGAGGGCAAATGCTGCTTGGTTGACAGTGATGTAGGAGTGGTGAAGAAGGGTGTTGTAGAAGACATTGTTCTCCTCCTTTCTCATTAGGACAATGCCAGCAAATCAGTTAAAGGTGTCCTTATCCTCTTTGCTCTCTTTTGTGCTGAAAAGCTCATGAGGATCTGAGCACTTTTAGAGGCAGAAGCAAAGTGTCTGACAGGAATGAAAATATCATTTCTGAGGATAGCTTTGAGAGACTTTGACAAACACATTAGCTTGAGCTTGCTCAAAATAAACAACCAAGTAGTTGTAATATATCAATCTTCTCATCTGCTTTCTGATGACAAAGATGTCTTCTTCTTGGGTGAGGATCTTCTTTTTGTTCCCTCTTGTTGTCAGGATTATCCTGGCATAAATTACCTGGCCAATAGAAATAGGGAATTATCCAATATCCGGGCAAGGTAGCAATAAAATCACAATTTACTCAAAGATGGGTATTCATGCATCTTGCATGAATAGATTAATGCATAAATGTTCATATTCATGCAAGCGTAACTCATCTAGTACAGAATGAAAATTGATGCTTAAACTTGCATTCGAAAGGTCTTACTAAGCCTGTCAACTTTTCTTAAGCGATAACAACTTGTCAAGAACCCCAATCACAAGCAAAAGTAAGATGAAAAGAAACTTCCTGCATGAATAACTGGTTGCATAAGAATTATGTCATGTCATGCATGCAACTGTAAGTTGGCAAATATGAATTGGATCTGCATGTCCAAACCCACATTTGAAAGCCCTTATTATTTCAAATCTTTATTGTTAAGTAGTGAGCACTTTTCGGGAACCCAGATTGCAAGCAAATTTGGGTAGAGTACGGGACTATGAAAGTGATAAGTGACAACTTCATTTAACATGCATGAAATACACTCTCTGCACCCACTATTCCTACACAATCTTCCCTCACTACATTTACCTGTAAATAAACAATTTTTGACTATTTGAAAGCTATACTATCATTGAAGTTCAACCCAATCTTGCTATCTATTTTCCTACATTAATTATAGAAAGTAAGTTCTGCTGTGTCTTTACAGCTGGGCTTTACTCTTGTCTCCTTGGGCTTTTTTCAATAGTTGAAAGGGTTTAATCAAGCCTGTCCTTCAAGATGATAGAAGCACAGACATGTGTCCTGCTTTTTGTTAAAAAAAGTAACAGACAAGGAGAAGGACAGTATTGCCAACCTGCCTGTGAATGTCCTAAGCTGGCTAAATTGCTTTGGGCAAGCTAAAAAGATGTTATTGACTAACCAAATTTTTTATCTGAGAAGGTTGCTTAAATTCTGGCTTGTGATAAATCATATTATACACTTCTTTGCATTTAAACTGTCATAATGGGGGATAAAGCACTTCTTGTGATGAGAAAGTTTTTTCCTTGGTTAGGATCAAAATGATCAATTGAAGTGGCACTGACAATTTTGGTGCTTAGGGTATACCACTGATCATTGAAAGATTTCTGCAGCTTTGCTGCATCACCAACAGAGCCAATTTGGGAGCCATTCAAATTGATGAAGGTGTCATTAACAACCTCAGTTGAGGGCTTATTCTTAGTGGTTGGGATCATCTGAAAAAGAAGCCAGAAGATCAGCTGGTAGAGATAGTCAAATGGCTCAGTACATTAATGATTTTTATTTAAGCCTTTAAATCTTGTGAACTCATAGGCAGTAGACTTGCTGGGTAGCGAGGTTATCACATTTGTAGTGGTGTTACCGGATAGCCTTCTTCTTGTCATTACAGTTGAAGCCATAACCCTTGTAAAAAACCAGTGCCTCCCTTCTTTGACATAATTAGATAGCTCTCAGGGAACATTGTGAGCACTACAAAGGCGCCATTAAATTTGCAGATATTATGGGCAATGTGGATATCTCAGAGCTCAATTTTTCCCCAGTAGGATCACCAGGCTCAGGTTGCTGTTGACCTTGCTCCTCCTCAGGGTCTAATGTAGGGAAAGTGTGACAGTTGAAATCAAAAAGCTTCTCTTGGGAGTCTGAGGGGAAGTAGACAAAAAGAGAGTGGAAAGGATTAGGGCTGGTTGCCTCAGATTCAGGTGAAGGTGTTGGCATCTTGGGGGGTGCTTTAGCCTTAGCAAGCTACTTATTGGGGGTATATTTGGCTTTTTTATATTTGAATGATTTATGTTGTCCTTGGAGGCCTTGAAAGCAGCTTTTTTGGTAAACCTGGTAGGCATATAAGGGAGAATTAATTTAAAGTTATGGATAATTTGGGGTCAGTTTTAAAGAGAAAAATGGGGATAATTTCACTATAAAAAGTAGAAAATAATTCTCATAGAATTGTAGAAAATAGAAAAAAGTTATACAATATCACAATCATATATTTTTTATTGTTTAGGAATAAAATTTTCCTTGTAGCTCAAGTATGAAAAACTTTGAGTTTTGAATGAAAACTTTCAGTTAAAACTGCATATTCAAGATGCTGTAATTGAGATGTGTATCTCAAAAGCATCTAGAATTTGCATATTTTTAAATTTTAAAATAGAAAATCCACAGTGAAGCTACCACAACCAGGCCAAAGAGTAAAACTTGATTGTCTTAAAAGCTAGCATATACAACTGGCATTAAAAGTACCTAGCTATTTAGAGGAGATCAAAAAATACATATTTGTAAAATTTCACTTATTTTCTTATACTTTTTACTATAGTTATTTTTAATGTCAATTATAATTTTTAAAAATAGGAGCAAGATTAGAGATTGGAGAATTGATATAGCATATTGAGGTGTCATAGGTAATTTCCCCTTATCTTCACCCATAAATTGTGCACACTAGATCAATTGGGTGATATTGTGACAAATAGCAGGACAGTATGAAGCTGTGTCTAAATGGTGAGGGATAACACCCAAATTTGCTTTTTGCTGATAACTAACCACCAACATGGCTTCAGATATTGTTTGGTAAAATTTTCAAAGGAAAGGCTAAGATTTATTAGGAATATCAAGGCTAGCCAGAGTAAAGCTAAGTAGATCTCCTGGGACAAGATCAAAGAGTCTTCAAAATGAAACTCTGGAAATTGAGACTTAACAATGGTCTCAGGTTCAATTTCAACGGTAAAGACATCAACATTAAGAGACATAGAAGTATCATTAGGAGGACCAGAAGAAGAAAAATTTGGAACCTTACCCCCATCTTCATGTGACAATACAATTTAGAATCAGATCTTATGGAGTATATCAGAGCAGGCCAACCACCAGATGCATTGGTATATGTTGAAATTGAGTAGATAAGCCTTAGGTTTATTGAGAATCTTTGAGGGCTCAACTCTCAAGAGTTGAACAATGTAAAAAATTCAATATGCAACCAAATTTATCAGCTCAGCAATACCACCTGAATCTAGGGCTCCTAGCCTGTCTTGTCAATATAACACATATCTAGTCCATGAAGCAGAAAAACCCTTGAATGATTAATTTATAATGACCTTTCTGATAAACAAGGTTGTATCAGGTGACCCTCAGATCATGTCTATTTATCAGTGTCAGTATGGTAGGAATAATTGGATCCTGATGATTAACTGGAGCTGCTGTGACCCACTTTCAACCAACAGTTTGAATCAAGTCCTTTAATCCCGTTAAATTTGTCAATGGTTTCCTGGATTCTCTTGCCTTCCAACTGGGATGGTTTATTACCGGCATTATGGAACCTACTGTGACAGCTGCTGCTACCTGGAGGGAGCCAGATTTTCCATCAAGTGCTTATGGAACATAAGTCATTACAATATTTCACCACCCAGTCTCACCTGACTTGGCATCTGGCAGGTTGGGTCAAATACCTATTCCCTATTAGCTGTTCATTGAGTATAAGCCTGGAAAGGAGTCGTTTTCAACCAATCTCTTTCTTGGTTATGTATCAAACCCATCACTGGGGGAAGCTGGCTGGGCCCTGGATGGCCTGTGTGTAACTATGCCTGGAGGCCAACCGCCACATGGGATTGGACGCTGTAATTGTTCCCAAACACAAGGACAGCAAGCTTTGGCCTGAGACAGATGCAGAGAGCCTCTGCCAACTAGTAGAGGCAGGGGAGGGGATGCTTTAAACCACAACCCACAACAAGGATGTACCCTCCCACATTATTATTACACCTCAGGACACATTCTGGGGCACAATTAATTCACCCGCCAGCCTGGGCAACCACCAACCATGCCCCAACCACTATGGCTTGCCCTGTCAGAAAAGAGATAGTAGCTTGTTTCAGTCATCCCAGACAGCTTATCAGGGATGGAGGGTCAGAGCTTGTAGGGAATTAAGGAAGGTGAACTGCACCAAAGACATCCTCAAGAGTTTAGTGATCTGACCATATCACCTGTTGTGAATGCCGCTATTCATGCTGTTTTGATTTTGCCTTTGTGTGGTTGTTTTGAAGACAAATTGCACTCTTTTGCCCCTCAAAATGAGTCTGGCTCCAAATTGGAAAATTAAATTGTTCAGTTTCCTGATTTTGCGCAACTCACTTGCCCTAATCATGCTTGTGGCAAGTGATCCTACCATCCTGGTATTGTAAAACACTATATATTCCATTTATTATTCACCAATAAAAATTAATTTCTATTTTCATTTTTGTCTTTGTGTCTCCCAGTACTTTGGTGTCTCTCTAGCCACGTCTAGTAGAAATTATTCAATCAGGGCCACAAGGTAAACCAATAGCCTTCCCTGCAACCAACCAAGACTTAGTACAAATCCAATTCTAAGGTTAGGATTTCCCATTGTGTGTCTGTGCTGCGCCTCATAACACAACAAAAATAGTGCTCACTACAGGGGCTGTAAGCCCGTTGGTTACCCCTTTTGCAACAACATTTTCAGGACCTTTGCCTCCTCCCATACAAGAGCCAACTTCACCTGAAATCACCAGTCCTCCTATCAATGAAGACATCACAGATCCACCTATTGTCCCTACTGTACTGAACCTTGGGAACAGTCCCCGCCTAGTGGCCTACCCCTTGGGTACCCCTGACTTAGAACAAGTCATGGCAGTAGCTCTTGGGATAGCCTGTAATGGGCCATCCCTTGCCTTCAATTACAGTTTAGTCAAGCTGAATATTATGAATTGATTGTGGCTCCGCAATTTCCACAGCATCTACTTGCCGCAGCCGGTTCTGCTGAACACCAATTGTCTTCCTTTGTACAACCCGCCTTAGCTCACCATCAAATGGTTCTAGAAATCCACGTTTAGGAGATTTTGTCCCTATAAGAAGCCGTCACCAACCACTGGGATCAGTTTGCTGCATACCAACAATGGATACACTCCCTGTTTTCCTTGGTATTTGATAACCAGCGTGACTCTATTACTTCCCAAACCTGCTTGGTTAATTCCATCAAAAGGATGTGCTAGTCTATCCCTGAATATGTCAGGGAGCGTCTACATGAGTGTCACCAGTTAGAAAAGCCCTGCAGAGCCCAAGTAGATTCCACCTTAAGCACCTACCTCACCAATTTTGAATGTCTTGTGCAACAACTTAATGCGTTTAGTACCTATTCCTTTGACCAATTGCAACAAGTAGCAAATCATGCCAATAGAGGTATATGTGCCCTCAATGAAGAGTTTGATCAGGGAAGGACTACCACGGCTGCAGCTATAACCAAACTTTAAGCTCAAGTGAATGAGTTGTCTACGCCCAAGTCTGATGGTCCTCCTTCTCCCCCATCTGATGCTCTGATGGGCAGAGAGAAGAAACTATGGGACGCTATTAGAGAACTACGTGCATATACTTGCAGCCAAGGACGTCCAGCAGACCTGCAACAACCAGACCCTCAGATGCTTGCATTAGAACCCCCACATCCAATGTGCTAGAGAGTTGATTTCTCTAGCCAACAAGGTGGAACACCTGAAGCAGGATCACTCCAGTCTTCACAGGGATGTACAGGAAATGAGTGAATTAATCAATTTGATAAATGACAGGTTTGCCCCCTGCCTCTCAGTGGGAGCTTCCCTGACCTCCCAGTTGGCTGAGCTCTCCACTGTGGTAACCACACAGGGTCAACACCTAGATACTACCAAACAACAGGCTAACCAGGCCAACAATGTGGGTGCTTGCACCTATGAGACTGTGACTACACTCAAGGAGAGTGTTCACCAGCTGTGTGTCACGGTAAGCTCCATAATGCCAGGTATTGTCTGTCCAAGTAAGAAGGCACAAAAGGCCGGGAAACCTGTATTGAAATTGACCAAGTTAACGGATTAAAACCAAATGGTCAATCAAAAATAGGTCACAGCTGCTCCAGTATGCCAGCTGAAACCAGCTCCCCCTTGTAAACTGACGTTGATAAATTGACGTAATATGAGGGTCACCCAATATAAGCTCATTAATCAGCATGGTTGTCAGAAACTGGTCACACAAGGGTTCTTTACAACCTGGACTAGATACTTACTTGAAGATGCCAAAGGAATAGGAGATCAAGACTCAGGTGGTATTGCTTAGTCAAATTTTCTGATATATATTGAATAATTTTCCCTGTTTCAACTCTAAGAGTTGAGTCCTTCTAAATTTACTCAATAAAAATCAATTATCCCAAGTTCTAATTTTAAATTTTAAAAATGCATCCTGTGCTCAGGTTATTGCGGTATATCCTGTACAATCTGATTCTGAACAGAATCATTTCAGGAAGATGGGGCCCAGCATCTGGAACTTTGTTGTTGGCGCCACAAAATGTTAATTTCATGCCAGCCAATTTTGTAGCTTCTCCCCCCATTCTGGAAAATGAAAATTGTGTCACTTCTCAATGCCCAGAATTCTACGCTGAAAATGCATTGATGCTTTCCTAGGTCATTTATCTTGGTTTACTCTGGTTAGGATTGATTTTTCTACTTAATCCTGGAGTTTCAATTGGAAATTTCACAAAAAGATATTTAAAGCCGTGTTGGTGGTTAATCATCAATTCTATTTGGATTTGGGTGGTAATTCCCCATCATTTAGAAACGGCTTCATATTATCCAGTGATTTCCGTCACATTACTCAACTCTTCTACGTCTGAGTTTTTGGAAGCAGTTCATCATGAATTTGTATTTCTTTTCTCCTGCTCCGTTGAGATATCTGCGTTTACCATGTTTATTTGCATCAGTTCATTTCTGAGTTTTCAGTTTGGGCTTTTCTTTAATTTTTGGTTTCCATCTCTGGTTGCAGTTGTAGAGACTAGATCCTCTGTTTCCTATTTACGTCGCGTCATGTCATTTTGGCGTCCAGATTATTTTCCTGCCCCACCCACTAATGAAATTTTGCGCGAAGTTTTGTCAGCATTATCATTTTATTTTGGCTCTAGCCTTAGTCACAAATCCCAAGTTTACCATGTGATGACAAAGGTTTCCAAAGATGTTTGAGAATGGTTGTTGTCCGCAGTGGAGCGCAATCCACGTGTTTTAACTGAGAGTGCATCTCTATACCCTTTGTTAAAAAAATTGTGTGTATCTATTGAGGAGCTCAAAGTATATTGTAAGCTGTACACCTTCCATCAGGGTACAACTCCGCTTTTGGTATTCCTTCCTCAGTTTCTTACCTATTGCCGTATGATCAATGTTCCCGAGGTGAACAAACTCTCAGCGTTGTGGTTAGCAGTTGACCAGACTGCCCAGGATTTGGCGGTTTAGGATTCCCTGTTAACCATAACTGAGGCCCTGGTAAGCCAAATTCTTTCTCTGGTCTCAAATCTGTCTACTTCCAAACAAGGTACGTTGGTAATTGAGGATAAACCTGCTGCGCGCTCTTGGTTTTCTGGTCCTTGCTCCTTGGTAGTTTCTTCCAACCAAAGCCAAGATTGTTTTCCCCCTAGCTTGTCTCAACTACAATTGGCGGTGGTGAACAGACCCGGTGATGTAAAGGAGGCCCCCGTAGTGTCTGTTCCTGATAGTTCCTTGGCAATGCTTCAGCACGTCGTACCTGCAAAATCTTCTGTTATTACGTCTGAAGAGTTGCCCCTTGTTCCCATTGATTGTGATAACCCCGTTCTTCCAGCTGCTGTCCAAGAAATGATTGAGCGTTACTTCCATGAGCATCCTGCTTTCTTAGCTGCCGTCTGTACTGCCAATGAAAAACAAGACCCTGCCAAGAATGCTACCTTTGCTGCAAATAAATCCACTTCTGGTTACTTCTTGTTTCATGGTAGCATTGATAATGGTCAGACTATCTATCAGCCAGCCATCTTGTTAGATACAGGTGCTTCTGAAAATTTTATGAGTGTGGAGACTGCTGTCTTGCTACAACTCAAATACCATCCGGGAATGCTAGTTAGGAGAGGAAATTGTCAAACGTTTCCCTCTTTCCAGCTGAAGAAGCCAGTTACTTTTGTAGTAGCAGGCCAGTCTTTTACCGCAAGGTTTTCTGTTTGCCCTACCCTTATGTATCCTATCATTTTGGGAGTGAGTTGGTGGAGAGATCATAATGTATCAACTTTACTGGAGAAAAATGAGCTACAGGTGGAACACTCCTTGGGTATAACTATTTGTATTCTGCTGTTGGATATGTCTGAATTGGAGCAATCATCACAGACCATACAATTGTTTCCTGTCCCTGTCCCCGTAAGTTTGGATTTACCGGCATGTTTGCAACCCTGGTCCGCGGCATTTGACGCCACCAGAGGCAAAGTCCTTCCCAAGTACACTCAGTTTGACTTTGACTTTAAGGTCACTGTTGATCTGATCAGAATTGTGTCTCCTATTTACCCTTTAACCTTGAAGGAAGATGCATGTTTGGAAGAATGGACTTGTGACATGTTGGCAAAAGGCTACATTTTTAAGAAGGCTTTGCCAATCTGCTCTCTGTTATTGTTTTTTCAGAATTCTGATGGGTCCCTTTGTCCTTGTGTCAACTACGGGAATTTTAATAACATTACAATTCCTTATCCTTATCCTTTACCTCTTGAAGCACAAATCTCTAGATGTGTTGAGAAGGCCAAGGTATTCTCAAAACTTGATCTGTTGAATGCTTTCAATCAAATCAGGATTGCAGAAGGAATGGAATGGTTAACAGCATTCAGAACCAAGAAGGGTATCTTCCAGTTCTGTGTAATGCCTTTTGGATTGAAGAATGCCCCAGCTTGCTTTCAGCGGTTGATTGATTCAGTCCTAGGAGATCTCCTAGGTGTTTGTGCCATTGCATATATGGATGACATCTTGGTGTTTTCTCCAGATGAGGAGTCCCATAAGGCCCACTTGTTGGCAATTGTAGAGCGCATTCTCCAAGCAAACTTGATCATCAAAAGGAGTAAGTGTGAATTCTTTAAGCGTAAGGTTACCTTTCTGGGTAATATTATCTTTGAGGATGGCCACACCATTGCCCCTGACAAGAAAGCTGCAGTTTGAGAGTATGCTACGCCTGTGACGGTATCCCAACTTTGTAGTTTCCTGGGTACATGTATGTTCTTGAAGAAATTCACCCCCCACTTGTCTGAGGTGGCCGCCCCTTTATATTCAGCTAGTGGAAAAACGACTTTAGTTTGGACGCCTGAGTGTGCAAGTGCCTTCTCAGCAGTCAAGGCTCTTTTGTTGTCCTCCCCAGTGCTAAGACATGTGGATCCTGGGCTTCCTTTTGTTGTGTCCACCAATGTATCTAAATACGCTGTGGCTGGTGTGCTGTTGCAAACAGCTAGTGACGGGATTGAGAGACCTGTAGGGTATTTCTCCTGGAAGATGGAGGCTCAAGAACGCAACTACATGATTTACGGCAAGGAATTGTTGGCTGTAGTGGAATTGTTAAAGCATTGGCACCACCACCTCATGTTGGCACATCATCCATTTGTAGTAAGAACTGATCACAAAGCTCTTCTATATGGGTCATTATTTGTTAGATTAAGCCAAGGCGCCAGCTTAAGCATTTTAAAGACTTTTAACTTCTTTGATATCATTTAAGTTGTAAACTTATGTTTTTTGAACATTAATATAATGCTTAGTTTACTGAAGAAAAGTTTAAGAGTGTAAAATATACAAATAATAAAAATAAATCTTATTTCTATTAACTGTATTTTTTGCTAAAAACCTTTTTTTCTATTTTAATAAGCCAAGAATCAAATATATGAGTTGCATGGGAGAGTAATAGCAGCCCCAAAGCCATACTTGCTACTACCTTATCTTTGGCTTATATAATTAAATTCTTAGTTATTTTTAGAAAAAAAGTTGTTGTATTTAAAAGACTATTTACCCTATGTGAAATATAAGTTTTTATTATGCGTCCAACTTCATGAACATGCCCTACTAACCCTTTAGTAGTATCAGCTCTCTTTGTTTCTCTGTCATCTGTGCAGAACTTTGCACAATAATTTATTTTTTAGTACTCCTTAACATCCTCAAATGTCAAAGGTGAAACATACAGCTCACCATCTTTTATTAAATATGAAAGATTAACATAAAATGCTTTGACTTCAAGCCAGCTTTTTTTAGGCCTAGATTTTCTATCATAGATGTGAAAAAGGTTTTTTGAGAAACATCTGAGTTATTTACAAGTGTATTATATAAACCGTTTCTTTCTTTCTCTCTCTCAAAAACCATTTTGAGATCATTTATATTTTATATATATATCTCATTTTCCTTTTGTTTAAATATTTTAGATAATACACCAAAATGACCATCAACAATACTTTTGCCATGACACTCAAAAAATCTATTAAACTTAATTGTTCCTTTTATAATTTTAGGTACCTCTTTAAAAAGATAATATAAGAATTCATAAGATCTGAAATGATTACTATTATCAGTCCAAACTTTGATATTTTTAATATTCTTAAATTTATTGTTTTTAAGCAGACTTATCAAACACTGACCTGAAAACAAAGAGTCATGAGATAAAATTTCAGATAAAAATTCATGATACTCATATTTAATTTTCTCATTATCTTTAAAAGCAATTGCAAATCCTAATAAAGAAATAGGTATTTTCTCATAAAACAATTATTTGTCTCTATAGAACCCCCACCTATTTTAAAGTTCCTTTATAGTCTATTACTATAACACATGAATTATCATCAAGATTATTTATATCACTAATATATTCTTTATTTTGATGCTTATAAAACTTTTCATGTAGGTCAATAGATTCTAAATTTTCTTTAATAGATTTAGGCAATGGCAACTTCTTTATACTCAAATATTTTTTCTTCATTTCTAATGATTTTTTTAAGTTGCAAATGTTACACATATCAGTTTGCTTTTTGCTTTTAATTATATTATTAGGAATAAGCTTACAGAAAGTGGAAAGTGAAATAGAAATATTGTTTTTTATTTTCATATCTTCATAAATTTCTTTTTTGTTTTCAATAAGGAGTATTTTATTTTAGTTGAGTATTCACTCAATTCTTTTTGTAATTATTCATAAAATAATCCAGGGGATTTTTTAGTGAATTGGCTGGTTGGAAATGAATTTTTTAATATATGTTTTAAAATATTTTTCATGTTTTCTTTCTTTACTGAATCATTTTTCCTTTTTTTATTTTTTGAATTTAATGATGCATTTTTAGCATTATTTATTTTTTTAGAATATGAATACTCATTTTTTGTCATTTTAAATCCACGATCCCAAAGCTCTTTCAGACTGTAGCTTGATGTAACCAATGCTCTTAGGGAAGGAAGGTGCTTGGCAGGGGACTCTGACATCAATTCCTTTAGGTTGTTAAGGAAATCATCTGTCTTAGAATTTTGTATGGCAGGTAAGAAGGTACTTTTTCCAAACTCTGTTTTTAATAAGAAATGCTCAACAAAGCTGTTAAGATCACTACCAGCAGTAAAAAGGAATGCTTGTTTAAGCATAGAGATTCTTTCTCTCTTAGTAGAAGCCCCCAGTAAGAAGAAGGGTGTCATCTGAGGTGCAAACTTGATAGGTTCCATAATGATAGTGGTTGGGTTCCTTGGCTTGGTTCAGGCAGTTCTTGCTTGGAAATAGATGTGCAGTTATCAGAGAGGAGTAAAGGTGTGGATTGCAAAGTAAATTTCTGTAAAGTTGAGCTGTTTAAATACTATGTTAGCTGAGCTTTTGCACTACAGGCCTAAATCCCCAACTGACCCCCAACTGATCTCCTTAATTTATCAATATCACCCCTGAAGTCTGATATCATTGTTTATTTACCCCTTTTTATATTCTGGTTAACTGTTGATATTTTGGCGAATAGTACTTCAATCTTGCTCAAACTAGTATCATTAGAAAGCCCTTAATCTCAGCTTTCGGAATTGTGCTGCAACTTTATATTTCAATACTGATTTAGTATCTTGAAGTGGCTTTGAATGTAGGCTTATAAAATTATTATTTGAAATAAAATATGCTACTTAACTCTTAAAGTATAATATTTTAATCAGTAAACTAAATTTAAAGTATAAATTATTATTTAGACTACTTCTAGTAACCAACTCAAAAACCTTTTGTTTAAATAAACTTAAGTTTATTATAACTTTTAACAGTTCTTAAAAAAGGAACTTTATATATATTAAATCTATCAAAACAAAAATGTTATTTTTAATCACATATAAATATTTGCTTGTATAATTAAAGTTGTATCTTATTTTTATAGATACAATGACTAAAATCATTTTCCATTCAGTTTAAATAATTCCAACCTTTATAAAATTTAATTAAATAAAGTAAGATTTTGATACATTCTTTTTTATGTTTGAATTTTTTATACATATTATCTCTAGCATACAGTATAAAAATATAATTTTATTAAATAGTTGTATAAAGCTATTTTATTAATGTTAAATGCTTAAGAATTTGAAAAGAAAAACTTTTACTTTCTTATAAGTTCTTCTTATATATTTTCTATAAAATCTAACTTAAGAATAAATTACTTATGCTAAATGAGATCACTGAAATTTCAATAAAAGTTTAGTTTTAATTTTAGTTTTTTAACTTTTTACTAGATTTTTTTATAAAAAAATCCAAAATTATTTAATATTTATTTATTAAATATGCAAAAAAGCTGTCTGGCTTCTTTTTAAAAGGAGTGATTCAAAAATTGTTATATTTTAAATTAAATATTTTTTAAAAAAACTAAGATTTTAGGCAACAATTTAATTTCCAACAAAAAACGTCATATCAGTTTTTATTGTATTTTTATGTTTCTCTTTTTAGAATGATGTCATTTTGTACTAATTTGCTTTCAAGAAGTAATGGTATATGAAAAAAAGATTGTTACTAGCTTTTAATACAGTTTAATTTAGCTGTAAGTAGAAAATGATTAATTTAATATAGGTTTTTATATTATAAGGATTAAATAAGATTTATTTTGATAAAATTGTTGTAATTATTTAAATTTATTGATAAGAAAATTAAAACAAAATTTTAAAGTGTTAAGTAGCACAGTTAATAGGAAACAGATTAATCTAACAAATAATGACCCATATTATCAACAACCCAGGGTTTTGTTGGGTCGCCAATCCAGATGGCATGGTGATCTGACGAGATACAAGTTCCGCTATGAGTTTATTAAGGGATCTGACAATCACTTGGCCAATGCTTTAAGCAGGAATCCATCACATCTCCCAGATGCTAGTATGAACGCTGAGTTTAACACACATACTATGATTCCAGACAAAGCTGTGGTGCCTTTTGTATTACCTCCACCGGCTACATTGGCCACCATGTCCTTAGCTGAGGGCGCAGACCTGGACTTGTATTCCAAGGTTAAGTTTCTGCAACCTTTGTCCAAAGGTTATGATAGGCTATTGGAGCTAGCATGTACAAACCCAGTAGGTCAGCCTCAGGGTTATCATAAGATTGGTCCAGTTCTATATCATCAAGATTGCTTGTGGGTATCTGAAGGCACTATTTGGGATGAAATCATGGAGGCTAATCACACTTGTCCAACAGCAGGCCACCCAGGGAAAAACAAAACAGTGGAACTAATCCGCTGCCAGTTTTCCTGGAAAGGTTTGACTGTGCAGGTAGCCGCTTTTGTTTGAGATTGCCTGATATGTGTTTGATCCAAGGCCAGTTGGAATAAGACTACTGGTTTACTGGTCCCACTTCAGCCTGCTGCGGGTCCTTGGACGTCTGTGTCAGTGGATTTCATTGGCGAGCTTCCCAATTCCAATGGGTTTAACACAATCATGGTAGTAGTTGATTGTTTCACAAAGATGGCACACTTTGTACCTTGCTCAACCACAATTACTTCAGTGGAAACCGCTAGGTTATTTGTGAACAGAATCTTCTCTCTACATGGCATCCCAATGGAGATTGTAAGTGACTGTGGTCCTCAATTTATTGCTCAGTTCTGGAAAGCTTTTACTGGAATCCTTGGTATCAAATTGTGCCGCTCTACTGCTTTCCACCCCCAATCCAATGGACAAACAGAGAGGGTAAACCAAAGTTTGGAGGTCTACCTACGCTGCTACACCAATGTGCAACAAGATGACTGGTGTGATAATCTACCCATGGCAGAGTTCACATATAATAACGCCCCACACACGTCAACTCAAGTATCGCCATTTTATGCCAATGTGGGTTACAATCCTTCTTCCAACATGGGTCCTTGTTTGGTTAGCAATGTGGAAGCTGCAACTGATCAAGCTGCTGCATTGAAGCAGGTCCATCAGGAGCTCCAAGTTACTCTTGCCGCTGCTGTGACAAATTACAAGGAATACACAGATTGCAAGCACCAGGAAGGTCCAACTTACAGGCCAGGTGATCTAGTCATGGTTGATGCTCGCAATATGAAACTTAAAGTTCCATGTTGTAAATTGGGTCCCAAGCAAGTTGGTCCCTTCAAGGTAGAATGTCAGATTGGTCCCTCTGCCTATTGGCTGGATTTACCTCCTGCTTTCAAGATTTTCCACACCTTCCATGAATGTCTCCTTACTCCCTTCAAAGGAACAGAGATCCCCTCTTCCCAACCCATTCTTGTGGAAGGAGAACCTGAGTATGAGTTAAATTTTATTCTAGCTTCCTGCAAGAATTGTTACCATTTGGAATATTTGGTATCTTGGAAAGGTTATCCTGATTCTGAAAACTCCTGGGTTCCCCACTAAAATTGTTCAAATTCCTCTGATCTGATCCACAAGTTCTACAAGCGCAATCCCACTGCTATTGGACACCCTGAACTTACCCTTGCTGCAATGAAACTCCCACCTGCCCATAAGAATTTCCCTTTATCCCATCTCCCAGATGGTGGTATTGTGCCCAGGGCTAAAGCAGAGGGTAATGTCACAGTAAGTTCCATAATGCCGGGTATTGTCTGTCCAAGTAAGAAGGCACAGAAGGCCAGAAAACCTGTATTGAAATTGACCAAGTTAACAGATTTAAACCAAACAGTCAATTGAAAATGGGTCACAGCTGCTCCAGTATGCCAGCTGAAACCAGCTCCCCCTTGTAAACTGACGTTGATAAATTGACGTAATATGAGGGTCACCCAATATAAGCTCATTAATCAGCATGGTTGTCAGAAACTGGTCACACAAGGGTTCTTTGCAACCTGGACTAGATACTTACTTGAAGATGCCAAAGGAATAGGAGATCAAGACTCAGGTGGTATTGCTTAGTCAATTTTTCTGATATATATTGAATAATTTTCCCTGTTTCAACTCTAAGAGTTGAGTCCTTCTAAATTTACTCAATAAAAATCAATTATCCCAAGTTCTAATTTTAAATTTTAAAAATGCATCCTGTGCTCAGGTTGTTACAGTATATCCTGTACAATCTGATTCTGAACAGAATCATTTCAGGAAGATGGGGCCCAGCATCTGGAACTTTGTTGTTGGCGCCACAAAATGTTAACTTCATGCCAGCCAATTTTGTAGCTCCTCCCCCCATTCTGGAAAATGAAAATTGTGTCACTTCTCAATGCCCAGAATTCTACGCTGAAAATGCATTGATGCTTTCCCAGGTCATTTATCTTGGTTTACTCTGGTTAGGATTGATTGTTCTACTTAATCCTGGAGTTTCAATTGGAAATTTCACAAAAAGATATTTAAAGCCGTGTTGGTGGTTAATCATCAATTCTATTTGGATTTGGGTGATAATTCCCCATCATTTAGAAACGGCTTCATATTATCCAGTGATTTCCGTCACACTGTGGTCAAGACAGCCCCCTACGGAATCTGAAACCAGGTTCTCCCCCTTTATAAATGTCCTTGATAGCAACAATGGTGGCCCTACCCCCAAAGAACATTTAAAACCTACTTTTAAGCAAGTCTTTGACCCCAAAACATCCACCATTGCAGCCTTATTGACCATATAAAAAACAGCTATGAGACAGGCCTCTGATGAGTTCAAGAAAGAACACATTCTAACCTGCTTGCAACCAACCTGCCAAGAAGTGGTGGTGCCAGAGTTGCCCATAATCTAGACTCGGGAAGAGATGAAACAGCTGTTAATTGACAAGTTTGGTGGCAGCCTTAGTTTGGAAGTGAAAAAGGATGCTTTTATGCACATTGCCTTCAAGCCCAAAGAGACACTGGCTGAATTTGCGGACAAATTCTACACAGAAAGACAGCAGTTGATAACAAGTAGACAGTTAACAGCCCATGAAGCGTACATGGCCTGTGCTTAAGCTCTCAAAGTTAATCAGCTTCTGTGCCTCCATTTCAAGGCTCACAAGGTCATGCTCTCCTCAATGAAGAGCATAAAGAAGTTGCTCCAAGATATGCATTTGGCCCACTCTGAAGCTGTTGTACGCAAGAATCAAGCTGCACCTAGCTCTGGCTCTTCTTCTTGTGGCCTACAAATCCTCACTATGAACTCTCAGAACCCTCCTAGACAAAAAGGTTGTCATAACTGCGGCCAGATAGATCACCACTCTTGAGTCTGTACCAATCCTCAAGTTGAAGGTGCCAATCCCAAGGGGAAGGCGGGAAAAGTACAGTCAAACTAGAGGCAGAGACGCTCTTGATTGACAATTCTTCCCAGTCTCTGTCAGGACTGAGAATTATAGTCTCAACTGATATTTCCTATTTTGTTGATATTTATGCCAAGACTTCTATTTGTTTGTTTCTCATTTACCATCTTTGGTCGCCTATATTTCTGCAAATACTGAACCATTTCAGCCCAAAGTAGTGTCAGCCAAAAGCCCTTGTTTCCAGCTTTCAGGATCTTACTCCTGACAATATTTTTTTTGATTCAAAATTATGAGTTAATCTCACTTAAACATAATTCCTCTATCATCTCCTTTTCATATAATTGGGTATAAAAACCCTCATAGTTCTATTATTCCAAGCAATTCAATCTCCTCCTGTTTAGGCTCATCAATAAAACTATTGTCTCAATCCTAGCAGTATCACTTATATCCTTGGGAAATAGTAATTTGTTGGTGATTGTTGAGCACAGGCTTTGATACAACTGCAGTGTTGTTGGAAAAGTCTGAAGTCTTACAGTCTCCTTCAATCCCCCCGTCTATAGCAGACTCAGAGTCAGCCAACACTGAAGCACCTCCCATTCTGCTATTGTTCTACAATATCTCTGATGACTCTGATATGGACAGCTCAGATGTTGATGATCCTGAAGCCTATGGATATTCAGTCTTATCTGTCCCTGAAACCATTGCAGTCCCTTATAATCTACGCTCTAGGAAAGCTACAGCTGCCAAGCCTCTACCTGAAGCCAAAGAGATTGTATCTTGCCCTTAACTCACTCAAGCCAATAGGTCTCCTGTACCTGTAAAATCCTCTGAAGAAGCAGCTGAAGTAGCTGACGCTGTTTTCAAGAATGTTTCAGTCTCACTTCCTCTTCATACTTTCTACAAGGAGTTTCCAGGATTGAGATGCATGATTGAGAAGTGGGACAAGGAACTATCTTAATCCCAAGATATCCTGGCTGTCCTCCTGCCCTTTGGTTGGACTACTACTTGTGTAGAGATATCCATCCAAAAGGGGAAGATCAAGGCTGTCTTGGATATGGGATCTCCTGTTAATGTTGTCTCCTCAAAGCTTTTCAAGAAGTTTAAACTCGCCCCCAACCTTGATTATAACCAGTATTATGGTACATCTGGGTTGTCCATGGATTGTGCTATAGGGGCATACTCTGCACTCCCTAGGCAGTTTGGCAAGCTACTCTTAGCTGCGCCTGCTGTGATCCTAGAGAATGAGAGTTACAATCTTCTAGTTGGTACCCAATTTCTTAGGGAATACAATGGGATCATCAATTTAAAAGACGGCTATCTCTCTATCTTAGGGTATGAAGTCCCTCTAATCTTTGAGGAGCCTGTCAAGGTTCCTGGGAACCGCCTCAAGACGTGTGCCTTGGAGTACCCCACTGGTGTCTTCATGCTAAAGTACCAGACCCACTTGTCTAATATGAAGTGTCCTCCTATGGCCTGTCCTGCATCTGAAGGGATTCCTCTCCTTGCCAATTCTGCTGTGATCATTCCCCCTGGCTCTCAAGCTATCCTGGACTCTCGGATATCATGCAAGTTGCTTTAACGCACCACCCTAGAACTGTACTCTCCTTTCTCACTGGGCCACAACAAACCTTACCTCTGCCCAGGGGTCTTGGATGTCTCTCACAAAGATCCTGTTCAGTTATTGGTAGCCAATTCAACCACCCTCCCCATAAATGTGTCTAGAGGTCAGGTTGTTGGCTATGGCAAGCTGCTGAATGCTCCTGATGTGTTATCCCTACACCCCTTTGGCACCTTTCAGGATTTCAACTTACCTGAAGACATGCCATAGGTCTTATCTCTGTTCACCGCTCAGGGCTTCCTGCAACTATCCCCTGTCCAACAAAAAGAAGTGCTTGAACTACTGGACCAGTTTTTGGATATCTTTTCTAAGGACAGCACAGATTATGGGTTAGCCAAAGGCGTAATTCACCAGATTGATACTGGTGATGCGCCCCCCTTTTGTGCTAAACCCTACCGCCGTAGTCAAGTGGAAGATGCTCAGGTGTCTAAAGAGCTTAAGCAACTTTTAGATGCTGGACTGCTTGCTCCTTCCCAAAGCCCATGGGCTTCCCCCTTGCTTATACCAAAGAAGAAGGATGGAGATCATTTTATTGTGATGGACTACTGACACTTGAATTCCTTAGCCAAGAAGGATTCCTACCCTTTACCACGCAATGACAATGCTCTCTGCCGCCTTGGGGGCTCTAAGTTCTTCTCTGCCATGGATCTGGCTTATGGATACTGGCAAGTTGATCTCTCTCCCAAAGATAGACAGAAGGCTGCGCTCATCACTTCTGAAGGATTGTTTGAGCCCACTCAAATGCTGCAAGGACTCTGCAATGCTCCAGCTACTTTTCAACAAGCCATGGATTCCATTCTCCGTGATTTGAAGCTCTTGTGTGTTTTGGTGTACTTGGATGATATAACAGTCTTCAGTGCTACCTTTACGGATCACCTGGTCCACCTTAAGAAAGTGTTCCTAAATATCCGGAAAGCTGGCCTCAAACTAAGGCCTTTGAAGTGTGCCTTCTTCAAGGAGTGTCAAGAATTCTTGGGCCATGAATTAACCCAGACTGGGATTTGTCCTATGACCAAGAAGGGTGAAGCTATTGACAAGATGCTTCCACCCACCAATCTGCGCCAAGTTCAAGTCTTTCTGGGCATGATGGGGTATTCCAGACAGTTCATCCCTGATTTTGCCAACACTGGTGAACCTCTGGCTCAACTGTTATGCAATGTCCCCTTGGAATGGACTGCTAGTCAATAACAGGCCTTTGAGACTCTTAAGAAAAAACTCAAAGAGGCTCCCATCTTGGTGTATCCAGATTACAATATGGGATTTATCCTCTACACAGACGCTAGCAACCTAGCTATTGGGGCCATCCCAACTCAACTAGATGATGAAGGAGTGGATCACCCTGTAGCGTATACTTATTGTGTCCTCAACAAACATGAGAAGAAGTATAGTGTCACAGAGAAAGAATGCCTTGCTGTACTGCATGCAGTCAAACAATTATGCCATTACGTTTATGGCCCTCATTTCACTGTGATCACTGACCATGCCTCGCTCAAGTGGCTGCAGCAGCCCAAAGAACCAGAAGGACAACTATCTAGATGGGCCCTTTGATTGCAAGGCTACAGCTTCACATTGATCCACTGTCCCAGGATCCAACACCAAAATGCTGATGGACTGTCCAAAATGCCTATCCTTGTTCTACACCATGCTGAGGCTGATTGGTTATATGAGCTCATTGGGTATCCCTCTTATTGGTAAAATGAGACTGAAGAGATTTGATCTGTCCTGAATAAACTATCCAAGAACACTCTCATACAGGACAACCAGCTCTTCAAAAAGGTGCATGATCAATACCTGCCCTATGTACGCCCTAGCCTCTGCCTTGCGTTAGTGCTCCAAGATCATAAGAAGACTGGAAATGGAGGCATTGCCAAGACCTATGACTGGCTCCAGAAGAATTACTTCTGGGAGAATCTCTGCCTACTGATCCCAGATGTCGTTGCCAGTTGTCATGACTGTTAACTCCAGAGACCTTGAGCTACCTCTCACAAGTTCAAACTAGTCCCTCCACAGCATGCCTTCCACATGGTCAGCATTGATGCTGTAGGACCTCTACCTCACTCTTGATCAGGCTGCTGCTTCATCTTGATTGCAGTTGATCATTTCAGCAAATGGGTAGAAGCTCACCCCACCAAGGGTATTGCTACTAAGACAACTGTGGCCTTTCTTTTGCAAGATGTATTCTACCATCATGGCTGCCCTCAAGTGTTGTTGCCTGACAATGAGACCAACTTCAACGCCAAGTTAGTAACCTCTGTTGTTGAAGCTCTTGGGTCTCATCAATCCTTCTCAGCCCCCTATATTCCTTCCACTAACGGGGCTGCTGAATGTGCTAATTTGACCTTGGTTCCCATCATGAGGAAACTCACTTATTCCAATGCTGCCAACTGGGATCTATACTTACCCGCTGCTCTATTCACCTATCACATCAGCAAGCACCGTGTCACTGGGTATCCCCCTTTGCAATGCTGTATGGGCACAGGGCCACTACCCCATCACTCCTAGGGGCCCCCTACTCTCCTCTGATAAGGCCATAGACCCTGACTCCCACATCAAAGACTTAGTCAACCACATCATTGATATACAGGCTACTGCATATACTTCTGCATATAAGACCAAGATGCTTGAGCTCTCTCCTGACAATGCAGAACGCTCTCCCTTGCCTGAGTTCAACATTGGGGATCACATTCTATACTATCAGCATAGAGTAGGAGGACACACTCACAAGCTAGACACATTGTGGGTTGGTCCTTTGGAAGTAACCTTCAAACAAGGGTCAGTACACCGTGAAACTCCTCTCTAGTGGTTGTCTGCTTGCCAGAGTGCATGCCAAGTTTCTCTGCAGGTACTACCTCCTAAGGCCAATCTAGAAGGGGGCAATGGTGTGAATACCGCTATTCACACTGCTTTGATTTTGCCTTTGTGTGGTTATTTCAAAGACGAATCACTCTCTTTTGCTTTTGCCCTTTGAAATGGGTCTGTTTCTGAACTGGGAAATTCAAATGTTCAGTTTCCTGATTCTGCGCAACTCCTTGCCCCACTCATGCTTGTGGTGAGTGAGCCTACTGTCCTGGTATTGTTTTGTGATATTGTAAGCCACTATATATTCCATTTCTTATTCATCAATAAAAATTAAGTTCTATTCAAATTTTTGTCTTTTTGTCTCCCAGTACTTTGATGCCTCTCTAGCCACAACTGGTAGAAATTATTCAATCAGGACTACAAGGTAAACCAATAGCCTTCCCTGCAACCAACCAAGACTTAGTACAAATCCAATTCTAAGGTTAGGATTTCCCATTGTGTATCTGTGCCGCGCCTTAGAACATGACAGTTAAGATTAATTACCTAATATCTTTAATATGTTGATCCCTATTAGGGCAATGGCTTCTAAGCACCAATATCAGCCTTTTATGTTTCAGATGTAACCTAT
>QTSX02003121.1:61522-90356 GCA_014839935.2 Entomophthora muscae
GTAATTCACCAGATTGATACTGGTGATGCTCCCCCATTTTGTGCTAAACCCTACTGCCGTAGTCAAGTGGAAGATGCTCAGGTGTCTAAAGAGCTTAAGCAACTTTTAGATGCTGGACTGCTTGCTCCTTCCCAAAGCCCATGGGCTTCCCCCTTGCTTATACTCAAGAAGAAGGATGGAGTTCATTTTATTGTGATGGACTACTGACGCTTGAATTCCTTAGCCAAGAAGGATTCCTACCCTTTACCACGCAATGACAATGCTCTCTGCCGCCTTGGGGGCTCTAAGTTCTTCTCTGCCATGGATCTGGCTTCTGGATACTGGCAAGTTGATCTCTCTCCCAAAGATAGACAGAAGGCTGCGCTCATCACTTCTGAAGGATTGTTTGAGCCCACTCAAATGCTGCAAGGACTCTGCAATGCTCCAGCTACTTTTCAACAAGCCATGGATCCCATTCTCCGTGATTTGAAGCTCTTGTGTGTTTTGGTGTACTTGGATGATATAACAGTCTTCAGTGCTACCTTTACGGATCACCTGGTCCACCTTAAGAAAGTGTTCCTAAATATCCAGGAAGCTGGCCTCAAACTAAGGCCTTTGAAGTGTGCCTTCTTCAAGGAGTGTCAAGAATTCTTGGGCCATGAAGTAACCCAGACTGGGATTTGTCCTATGACCAAGAAGGGTGAAGCTATTGACAAGATGCTTCCACCCACCAATCTGCGCCAAGTTCAAGTCTTTCTGGGCATGATGGGGTATTCCAGACAGTTCATCCCTGATTTTGCCAACACTAGTGAACCTCTGGTTCAACTGTTATGCAATGTCCCCTTGGAATGGACTGCTAGTCAACAACAGGCCTTTGAGACTCTTAAGCAAAAACTCAAAGAGGCTCCCATCTTGGTGTATCCAGATTACAATATGGAATTCATCCTCTACACAGATGCTAGCAACCTAGCTATTGGGGCCATCCCAGCTCAACTAGATGATGAAGGAGTGGATCACCCTGTAGCATATACTTCTTGTGTCCTCAACAAACATGAGAAGAACTATAGTGTCACAGAGAAAGAATGCCTTGCTGTACTGCATGCAGTCAAACAATTATGCCATTACGTTTATGGCACCTCATTTCACTGTGGTCACTGACCATGCCTCGCTCAAGTGGCTGCAGCAGCCCAAAGAACCAGAAGGACAACTATCTAGATGGGCCCTTTGATTGCAAGGCTACAGCTTCACATTGCTCCACTGTCCCAGGATCCAACACCAAAATGCTGATGGACTGTCCAGAATGCCTATCCTTGTTCTACACCCTGCTGAGGCTGATTGGTTATATGAGCTCATTGGGTATCCCTCTTATTGGTAAAATGAGACTGAAGAGATTTGATCTGTCCTGAATAAACTATCCAAGAACACTCTCATACAGGACAACCAGCTCTTCAAAAAGGTGCATGATCAATACCTGCCCTATGTACGCCCTAGCCTCTGCCTTGAGTTAGTGCTCCAAGATCATAAGAAGACTGGAAATGGAGGCATTGCCAAGACCTATGACTGGCTCCAGAAGAATTACTTCTGGGAGAATCTCTGCCTACTGATCCCAGATGTCATTGCCAGTTGTCATGACTGTTAACTCCAGAGACCTTGAGCTACCTCTCACAAGTTCAAACTAGTCCCTCCACAGCATGCCTTCCACATGGTCAGCATTGATGCTGTAGGACCTCTACCTCACTCTTGATCAGGCTGCTGCTTCATCCTGATTGCAGTTGATCATTTCAGCAAATGGGTAGAAGCTCACCCCACCAAGGGTATCACTACTAAGACAACTATGGCCTTTCTTTTGCAAGATGTATTCTACCATCATGGCTGCCCTCAAGTGTTGTTGCCTGACAATGAGACCAACTTCAACGCCAAGTTAGTAACCTCTGTTGTTGAAGCTCTTGGGTCTCATCAATCCTTCTCAGCCCCCTATAATCCTTCCACTAACGGGGCTGCTGAATGTGCTAATTTGACCTTGGTTCCCATCATGAGGAAACTCACTTATTCCAATGCTGCCAACTGGGATCTATACTTACCCGCTGCTCTATTCACCTATCACATCAGCAAGCACCGTGTCACTGGGTATCCCCCCTTTGCAATGCTGTATGGGCACAGGGCCACTACCCCATCACTCCTAGGGCCCCCTACTCTCCTCTGATAAGGCCATAGACCCTGACTCCCACATCAAAGACTTAGTCAACCACATCATTGATATACAGGCTACTGCATATACTTCTGCATATAAGACCAAGATGCTTGAGCTCTCTCCTGACAATGCAGAGACGCTCTCCCTTGCCTGAGTTCAACATTGGGGATCACATTCTATACTATCAGCATAGAGTAGGAGGACACACTCACAAGCTAGACACATTGTGGGTTGGTCCTTTGGAAGTAACCTTCAAACAAGGGTCAAGTACACCGTGAAACTCCTCTCTAGTGGTTGTCTGCTTGCCCAGAGTGCATGCCAAGTTTCTCTGCAGGTACTACCTCCTAAGGCCAATCTAGAAGAGGGCAATGGTGTGAATACCACTATTCACACTGCTTTGATTTTGCCTTTGTGTGGTTATTTCAAAGACGAATCACTCTCTTTTGCTTTTGCCCTTTGAAATGGGTCTGTTTCTGAACTGGGAAATTCAAATGTTCAGTTTCCTGATTCTGCGCAACTCCTTGCCCCACTCATGCTTGTGGTGAGTGAGCCTACTGTCCTGGTATTGTTTTGTGATATTGTAAGCCACTATATATTCCCAATTTCTTATTCATCAATAAAAATTAAGTTCTATTCAAATTTTTGTCTTTTTGTCTCCCAGTACTTTGATGCCTCTCTCAGCCACAACTGGTAGAAATTATTCAATCAGGACTACAAGGTAAACCAATAGCCTTCCCTGCAACCAACCAAGACTTAGTACAAATCCAATTCTAAGGTTAGGATTTCCCATTGTGTATCTGTGCCGCGCCTTAGAACATGACAGTTAAGATTAATTACCTAATATCTTTAATATGTTGATCCCTATTAGGGCAATGGCTTCTAAGCACCAATATCAGCCTTTTATGTTTCAGATGTAACCTATATTCTATCATCTAGTATAGACCACTCACATCCCAGAGAAAGCTTTTTACTATGTTTTTGGGGGAAAATCAGTCTGATTTTAAAGTCTGACTGAGGCTGACGACGTTAACAATTGTGCCTAAATCATAGGAAAGTTTTGGTAGTAGATGCTGCTGCAGGAATAGTTGCAGGACACTTGGCAGTGTCTCACGGCATCCCTACCTGCAGCAGTTCAAATTAAAAATATTATTTGCCAAATGGATGTAAACTAATACAGTTTTTATTAAGGTAAGAGAGTCAAAATTGAATATAAAAACTTAATAAAGATGATTGAAAGACAAGCTGCCACTAGCCACTATGATTGGACAATTTTAAGCCTGGGAGATAAGATTGGAGTTTGATGTTCAAGGTAAGCCTTCACTAAACACAATACTAACTTTCTCAACTCAAACTTAATAGATTCACTTCAACACAAAGGTAAGCTTCAAAATATACATATAATACTAACTTATTTAAGCATAGTAGATCAATGGTATTCAAGGTAAGCATATTTTTTTCTAAAGTTTGAAGCTAACCTTGATTTAAAAAGGTAACTATTTTTTAAAAAAGCCAATTCATTTCAAAAATCAATCAAAGGCTTAATTCCAGGTAATCATTTTAAATAAACTACTAATCTTTTTCAAATCCTTTTTTGAACTTGGTCCACAGCAGATCAAGGTAGGTAAGCTTTTTTACTAAAATAACAAAACTATATTAAAAACAGATTACCAACCTGAAGTAGATCAAAGTTTGGTAAGTAATGTTTTGATTCAATAATATTTTTCAATCAAAGCTGCATTTCAGGTAATCATTTCTACTAAAATACTAACCTTAATATCCTTTTAGATGAACTTGGTCCACAGCAGATGTTAGGGTTGGCAAGTTTTATTTTTACTGTATTTCCAACATAGATTTTAAAAAAACTAGGCTTTTGCCCTGAAGCAGATCTTGGGCTAGGTAAGTCAATTTTGTTAATTACTAACATTTGTTAAAAAGTGCCCAGTTTTTACTGCAGAAGATCTTGGGGTTTGGTGAGAACTTTGTGCAAACTACCAAATCTTAGTTTTCATCCTTAAGTTACTTATGAGCAGGGTAAGTTTTTTCAATTTCAATTTTATGCACCTAGAATCAAACCTCAAGATTTTGGCTTTAAGCAGATCTTAGGTTCAATAAGTTTTTTAGCAAAACTTAGGTATGGTAAAATTTTTAGTCTTAGGATATCTACTATTTTACAATCATTTTTGATCCAACTATCACTTAAAAATTGATATTCTTTATATAACTCATAGAAATATTAGAAAAAAAACATATCACTTACTTAAAATTATCTTTTGGTTATTTTTTTATTTTTTTGCACTTATTAGTATTAAAATTTTACTTTTTGTCTCCTTTGCAAAGTTTTACTGCCAAAAACTATATATTATTATCACTCAGGAACTGTTAAATTATTTGAGCAAGTCCTATGCTTAGATTATTTTATTTATAGAGTTGAAAGAAAGTTTTTGGTAGCATTTTTCAGTTTTTGATCCAACTAGCACAATTTCAAAAATACTTTACAACTTTAAAAGATCTAAAAAACTAACTGCTCAAAAAATAGTATTTTAATTGATGTTTTTATTTTGTTTGTATTAGCCTTTTATTATCTAGATGTCTATGCCAAAAACTCTTTTGTTATTTACTTACCAAAAATAAAAACCTAAAGAAATAAACATTGCCACCTTAAAAAAGAATCTTAATTGAGATGGCTTTTATTTCTAAGCTTTTTACTAAAAATTAAAAGGATAAATATGCTAGAGGAACTAAACCCAGGCAAATAGAAAAACAATAAATTGTTTTAGAAAATAACCACAAGTAACTCAGATACTGCTAAAAATAAAAAAGTACAAGCTAATATATAGTATATATCTGGCATAGGAAATAATTGTTTAAGATGCATAATAGAGTAAAAAAATTTCAAAAAAATTATAACAAACTAAATCAGAAATAAATATTCAGTTAAAAATTTTGTATGATATGGTAAAGCTTACAGACTACATCAACTAAGCCAGAGATAAATATATATTTATATAATATGATTATAATTTTTATAAATGTGTTGATTTGTCCTTTTAAATTCATAAATTGGTATTGAAAATAAAAATTATTTCAAAATAATTGTAGTTTCAGGATAATATAAGAATCATCCAATCTCCCATATCTTATATTTCAAATGTGTTATCCATAATAAAAGAAAAATAGGTCCTCACTGATAGTTTAGTAGAGATAGTGGCATAGCATCTCCTTATATTTCTAATGTAAGTTGTAAAAACAAAACAACTATCATTTTTATAAATATAACTATAACTATAACTTTGTGTGTCACTAAATCATCTTGAAAAACTAGAATAATGAACAAAATGAGATTTTTTACTGAATTAATAAAAACACATTTATGCTAAGATAACAGAAATATACCAGAGAGCAGCTGTACAAAAGAACACTAAGTGTGACAACTGTTCTCTTTTGGTTCCCTACCCACCACTCATGGCTTTATACTCATTAGTTTCTGCTAAGCTTTTAACCATGGCTAAAACATTGTAACAATATATAATTATATCTAAATCAAATAAAGCTAATTAATAGCTATAAACTGGAAACACAACCAGCGGGCTGCCTGCACATCTTTCCTTTTACCAGCTATAGACTAGAAACGCATACCAGCTGCTGCCGTAAAAGAGTGAATCTGAGTGTAGCACAGCTTTGTTTTTTGGCAGCCTGCCTGCACATCTTTTCTTTTATCAGCTATAACTGGAAACACATATACCAGCGGGCTGCCGTAAAAGAGTGAACCTGAGCGTAGCACAGCTTTGCTCTTTTGGCAGCCAGCCTGACACATCTTTCCTTTTACCAACTAGAGTGTAAGATAAAGATTTTAGAAGGCCACTGATTTAAAAAACAAAAAAGGGTTTCAGCTAAGATACCTAGACGCGTACCCAGGCAGGATGCCATAAAAGGGCAAAGTGGGCGTAGCTCAGCTTTGTTCTTTTGGCATCCCGCCCGCCACACTTGTTGGAAGCATCTGTTTTGAAGTTTGACCTTGGGGATATGACCCTACATCCATTGCTAAACGTAGAATGATCTCAATCTTCATGTGCTTGGTCTGTTGTTATCATTGTCTGTATATAGATATACTACTATTGTTCAAGTTACTGCTGTAGATTGTGTACTCGTTGGTTTGTTATTTTGGAAATTTAACCCTCATTTGATAGGCTGCACTGAGTTCTACGCATCCCCATGGTTACTTATGTACGGGTACCTTTTTCTTGAGATCAAGGTTGGGTTTAGCTAGTGGTGGTTGGGAGGTTTTTTAAAAACGATCCAGTAAAGGGTTATGGAATTTAGGCTCAACTCTGAGGATTTTAGATTTATGGAACGGTGTAAATGGCGGATCAGCTGGGACAAATCGGTAACTCTCCACACGAATGGTTTGATGCTGCCATTCTGGAGAAGGGATGTCAAGTTTAAATGGGGGTTCCGGTGCTCTAATAAATCATAAGCATGGTAGCACAGTAAACTTTCTTGAAGTATGATGGCATTGGCAGAGGTGCGAATCCTAGTCATGCTGAGTTGGGCGGTTTGAACCTTGGGCATTGGGGATTCAAAAGCGTGGGTTTGGTTTAGCGTTTATATTGATGGGGTGTAGAGTATGGAGCAGGATATAATACATTATTGCTAGTTTAGATTTGAAAGGTGCGATACAGGTTCATGAGTGTGCAGTCACTCGGAATAGAACAATTGATTTAGGCACCTTGGGGTTCTGAAGCTGGAATGGTTTGGGGTATGATTCGAAATGAGTTGAGGATCAGGAAATTACAGGCTCATGCAACATGATTCGCTTGGATGGTTCGAATATTAAGCGGATGGACCTGAGCTTGTCATAGTTGATTGTGGCTTGCAATTTGAGGGCATCTCCGAATTTAACCGGAGCCGAGTGAGAAATAGCAAGCAATATGATTGAGATGAAACCGATTCAGACTTACAGTGGGGTTGACTTTGATACAAATTCATTTAAACATGTATTACAAATAGGCGAAATGATTGTCAAATATTGTTTTACTTATTTATATTAGTCAGGTGTAAAATAATGCATCTAATTGTTGATCAAGGGTGGAGCTGCCGGCTTAGTGGAAGGAGTATAAAGAAACATGTAGAAGGGAAATAAGACATATGGAAGGTTTTATTTGTGTATACATATAAATAGTCATGTGCGGGGTAGAAGAAACTTGGATGGAGCTAGGGACGGGGAGCACTTGGCCAAGTTAAACAAGTGAGAAGAAGAGAGATTGGGCTTAAGATCCTTGGATAGCTGGTAGACCGGTGGAGCTACAAAGAGAGAGGAAAGTAGCTCATATGCCTGAAGCTGTGTAGCTGGTGAAGGGTTGTTAGGAGGGGGAGTCTCCTTTTCAGAACTAGAGCTGTAGACGGAATTGGAAAGGCTAGAGAAGATGACTGTTTGCATTCAAAAAGATTCCTATTTATCAAGGCAATGCCTGCTTATATACCATGCTTGGCAGCTTTGAGCGGGGCTCTCCAGCCGATTGGCTACAGCTAGGCCCGTTGGCCTCCTGACTCGGTATCCAAAGGATGTGGTTTAAACTAGAAATATATATACAATCTGAAGAGAAACTACGCTTCACTCCTTGACAATCCACCTCTTTTGTATGCAAGCCAGGGGTTGTCGATGCCGAAATTTGATAAGGCTATCACATGCCCAATCGGAATGGGACAGTGCCTTGCATCTTGGATCAATAGTTAAGCTACATCTTGTGGGGCGAGATAAGCACAAGCCTATGAAATTTTAAAATACATGTAAGAATATTGTAGTCTTGTCACCGTATTTCAGCCACGCCCCTTTCACAGTGAGAATCACATTTCCCAACTTAGTTTGCAAATTTCATGCAACCCAACCACGTCCACTTGCATGCTTTCCTGGGTATGTATTTATATTTGAAATAAAATTTCATTCTAAATAGGGTTAAAGGAGCGGATCTTGTTTAGAGCGGAGCGAAAACTGATTCACTATGACATTTAATTTGCTTCTGAGACGTCTGTACTAGGTTTATAAATCTATGTGGATTTAAATGTTATTTTAATTTCCATGTAGAAATACGAACTCAATCACTCCAATCTGATAACCGTACTAAAACAACATTGGTATGCAATTTATTTACCCCTAAACGGCAAGTACCCTTTCAATCTTATTAATCTAGATGATAGGCCTGGTTTAACTTTTATTAAAACGGTTGGAATCCTGAGCCTAAGTAGCGCGATCCTAATTAAAGGCCGGACTCCCAACCTTAGCCTCAACCCACTCGGATCAAAAGCAACTTAAAAACCCAACTTCTAGTCTGAAGCGATTTAAGCAACTGCCCCTTCTATCGATGATTAGCTGAATTTCACTCCTCGATTTAAAATTCCAAACAACATCAACTTAAATAAGCTAGTTTGTCTCAAACCACTCGACACAGGCATTCACCATGGCCAACTATTACACCTTCTTTGTCCCGCTCCCCACATTCACACAAAACCCACAATAAATAAACCAACCATACGCCAAGAATGAAAATCAAATGTTGGTATATCCTTGTACACACGCTACCAATCCTCATCGCCACCCTCTGAAACGGCAACCCGCATTGAATCTCACCAAACCTTAACCATACCTACTGCTATACTCCCAATCATCTGTAATTCCTTTGCAATGACATTGGCGCTTGTTTAGAAACCCTTTCTTTACCCGTCTTAAAAGGACGCATGCATCTATCCTTATTTAGCTATACTCTAAACACATGAAATATAGACCATACCGTAATACCCATATCTCAACCGCCCCACCCACTGCATTCCACAGCAGCACACATAGTTCTTAATGATCTGCCCTAGTTCATCTCCTAGCCTCATTATCTTAGTTGTCATACTGATATCCAAACATTCAACTTGCTTTTCGTGTCAAACACTCAATACCCTACCCAGATCCATTGGATGGGTAAAGAGTAACTATAAATATTCTAACCCCCACCACTGATGATCCATTATCACTCCTCTCTACGATAATCCTTAACCTACCTGATCAAGAGATCTACCTGTTATAAGTTCTGATGCTTTTCGCCATTTACATGTTATCTACTATGTGGTTTCCCATCCAAGTGTTGCAGCTGAACTAATTATAGTTCAGTATTTAGATCAGGGAAGCTACTAGTTCACCCAGGGGCAGCAGTGCAACAGGACTAGGATAGAGTTAAAGATACCCAAGTCAAGGGATCAGCACATTAGATCAGCACCACTCCAATTTACAAGATATCACCCATAACTCAACATCAATAGGGGACCATAAAATGTTGTTTGATACATCATGGGGCATCTCTACAAGCGCCCCTGTGCATTGTGAGATATGTTGGTGGGCAGGGAGTCATATCCAGTTTCAACACCCCTCCCTGCCCCTGTTTATTGTATGGTACCCCAATTTGGATCTGTGAGTGGTTTAGAAAGTCGGGTACAAAACTTTTCCAGGCAGGTACAGCACAAAAAGGATACAAGCAGCTGTGGTGAAGTGCTTTGGTGTTACCTTGGGTGTCTGTAAGTTAGTAGGTGTGGCTACTGTAGACATGCAACTCTGAAGGGCCCCAGGTGGTTGGGTATAAGCTTTGTGAAGCTGGAATTGGGAGTATAGACAGGGTCATCTACTACTTGGCTGGCTTCTAGGTGCTTGATTGCCCTCTGATCTGTTCTTGCTCAATATTGTGGGTTTTAGAGCACTACTGCACTAATCAGGGTGTGACTGTGAGAGGTGGTTAGTTAGGGGTAGTTGATTTCAGTTTGCCCTGGTCCACTCCTGCCACAACATCAGGAGTGCCAAAGGCCAAAGCACTGGGACAGAAGCCTGTACCACATTTGATCCTGGCTTGTAATCAGGGTAGGGACATGAACAGTGATCATGTAACCGCAGTGCCACAGAATGGTTTTTTGGATGGTTTGGATTGGGTCACCAAACAATTTGGGTGGATCTGTTGGCAACTTTTGGAGCCAGTCACAATCTTTGCCTGGATCCATTGTGCAGATCACAAAGGATAAAGAAAAGGTGGGGTCAAATATGGAACAGGTGGTTTCATTCTGTGAAGGGGCACCAGATGCAGAATTAGCATGGTCCTCCTGGGTGAAGCTGATGATGCCATCCTGTGCCTGGCACCGGATGCAAGATCTAACCAAGCTCAGCTGTGGGACTTTACCTTTTAGATCAGATCTATTAAAGCTTTACCTGCCATTACCCCACAATAATAGATTGGATTGTAAACAGTTTGCTTTAGACAATTATATAAAAACACCAACCAAAGTACTTATAGATATCTACTTTGATTGAAAGTGGCAGCTTGCATACTTATGACTGGACACGGCACAAGACCACATGGGATTGTGCTTGGCCCCATCCCAATCCAGGCAGATCTGAGTTGTGGCTTTAGATGCAGGGCCCAGGTGGGGCAGTAGAAATTGTGGGCCTGCCCCCTAAGCACACAGGACAGATCTTCATGGATTGTGATGGGGCACAAAGGCCACAAACCGGTCTGCCCCCAGCTGCCAAAGCCACAAAACCAACTGTGACCGGCAAAACTTGGCCACATGGCCAACTGTCAATTTTAGTGCCTGTCCCAACCCTACCTGTAATACTAGCAGGGCGGCAGGAGGTGCTCTGCCCAGGTGGTGTTTGGATTCTCCTGAGAGATTTTAGCAGCTAGTTGTACCAGGGAATCATCCAGGCCTCTACACGCCTGTTGGTCTGAGAACAATATGGTGTGGCAACTACTCGCTCAAGGGCGCTCTTGACACAGTATGCATTTATCATGTGCCCCACAAACTCAGGTCCCTTATCAGTGATAAGCTGCTTAGAGCGGCCAAAGGGTGCTACAATTCCCTTACCAATAAACCAAATAATGGCTGTGGCAGTATGATTAGTGGTGGCCCATTCCACTGGTGAGCGGGTGAAGTAGTCAATACCTATGCCATGTACTCCTTGCCCAACTTTTCCAGGGTAAGGGCCTCACAGCCTTGAGAGCCCACTGCTCCATGGCCTTGACAGGTGGCATCAATCTTGGGGAGCCATCTCCAATGGATTTCTTTCACACTGCATGCACAGTCCCAGGAGGTCAAATTCCTGGTGCACCAGCAGCCACCAGACTTTGTGTTTCATGGTTTCAAACAAGTTACATCACTTTATGTGACCTAAGGTGCAATGATAATGCAGGATGATATCTCCTTGTTGTGTGATGGAGATATACAGTGTCTTTCCCTTTGTCTCTGCCCATTGGCAGACATTTTCCACATCTGTGGTGAACTGACCATTACTGTCCTTAAGTTTTGAGATGGTTGCTGAGTTAAGGCCTCCATATCAGGTGGCCTCAGGGCAAAGGTAGAGCATGGGCCAGTCTGGATCTAGGCCATCTCCCCAGTGATAGACACTGCATACAGCCTAGAGAGAGCATCAGCTGTGGCTAGCCCCTTTCCAGGCCTTTACTCTATGCATAGTTGATAGGGGGACACACGTTCAACCCATCCTGCCTGACGTCAATTTAAGTGCAAATTTGTGTTGAAATACTGAAGGGACTTGCAGTCTGTGAGGACAGGGGTAGCAATTTAGCACCTTTCAGGTAGCAGTACCACCTCTTGATGAAATGGATAATGACAGCCAGTTCCTTATTGTGGATTGAATAGTATTGTTCCAAGTCTGTGAGCTTTCTGGATTTATAGGCTACTGGGAGGAAGGTGTCATCTTTAGTCTCCACCTGTAATTAACCCCTATGGCCTGATCCAAGGCATCTATCTCAAGTTTATATTGCTGGTTTCTGCTGGGGAACTGGATGATTGGTGCCATTGTGAGATGCTACCTGAGCATCTCAAAGGCTTGGTCTGGCACTGGGGTCCATCAGAAGCGCTGTTTGGTGTTGAGAACCTTGGTGAGGGGGAAAATTAACTCCCCACAGTTAGGAATGAATCTGCACAAGTATTCCACCACCCCTAAGAAGGTGTTCACCTGGCTCATGTCTGTGGAAGGCAGCATGCAGGTGATTGATTTGATTTTTCCAGGGTCAGGTTTGATTCCTCTGGCAGAAATAGTATGGACCAAGAGCATCAACTTGGTCTGTAATAACTCACACTTACATGGCTTAGCTTTTAATTGGTGCCTGGGGAGGGTATTTCAGTATGGCTTGGAGATGTTGGAGGTAAGTGGTTTTGATCCTGACTGAACACAATGATGTTGTCAAGATAAACCATGAAACCTGTGATGATCCACATGTAAATGGTTTTGTAGGCAAGGGTGAATTTGGCTTCAAATAAAGACACTATGCTAAAGATGGTCCATGTGCTGTTAGTTTTGTGGCAGGTAGAGACTTAGTAGGGAATGTTGGCTACTAGGTAAGGTAAGGCCTAGCTAGTAGGTGCAAAGACTACTAGAGGCAGATGTTGTCTCCACCCAGCAGAAGATATTGGCTGCTGTGGGCTAGAGTTCCTCACCCAGCAGGGAACTGTGGCTGCATAAGGGTGAAGAATGAGATAGCTCAGGAGGGAACTTTAGCTGTTTGGGGTGGAGAGGAGGTTTTGGACCCCTGGCAGGTAACGCAGGCTGCCAGGGAGGGGAAGAGCTCTGAGGACTCTACGTACCCTGATACGCTTACAGGAGGTCTGTGAGCAAGCATCCTACCTAACAGACTGGTAGGGTGTCCCCGTTTATGTCCCTATGGGAGCTTTGAGGAGATCCCAAAGTGAGCATTGGAGGGAATAGATTTTCTCAGAGGTGTCACCAAGGTGGTTTGCTCAGGGAAGCAGCTGCAGAACTTGGTGTGATCAGGCCTCTGGGAAGTAGAGCTGATTACTCTGCAACTGAAAGCTCAGACTTAATCACCTGGGTGAGTAAAGACAACAGCATAGACTAATTGATCTATGGTTTGAATGGCCTAAGTGGAGTGCCACTTGTGAGGGCCCAGTCAAACACCAGTTCAATGAAGACTCATGCCTGGGCCTACAGGTTCTAGTAACAGGGACTGAGATAAAGAACCAAGGTGGTTCATTGTATGGATTCAGCAGAGAAGACTAGTAAGAAAGTACTGTATGATCACAGTAAAAACTAGTTGAGGGACTGTTGGTTCATATTGAAGTTTGGAACCACAATGGTTCATTGGGCAGTTGGAACCAAGATGGTTCAGAGTGAAGATAAGCTAAAGGACTTGAAGATCATGATGTAGGATTAGCTGATCATGATACAGGAGCTGACTGAAGGACCAGAAGATGATGGTGAAGAACTGGTGGTCCAGAGAAATGAGCCAAGATTTTGCCAAATTAATTTGCCAAGGTGGGAAAATGTGGAATGTTTTGCCTTGGATTAGTAGTCAACTCAATAAGAAATGTGGATAGAATCTGTGGGTAAGAGATTTATTTATTAAGTTCCTAGGATAGATGAAGGTATGTTGCTATGAGAGCTGGATACAAAGTTGTTTTGGTGGGACATTTTCCTTGGATTTTACAATATTTGTAAATATATGGGGAAAATGTTGAAGAGGTTCAAAGAGAAAAATTTAAATAGTATTCTACTATTTAAATTGGTTTAGGTTGAATGCAGGGAAGACTGGTGCTGGAATAGTGAACCAATTGACGCTTTGGTGCGCGAAGAGTTGTTGCTTTGAGCGGTTTGAGCGGTGGGACTTGATTTCCTAGTTGGATTGCAGTGGAACTTCAGAAATGGTCCAGATTTGCGCCCTGCATTTATTGGTTGAGTTCTGGCATGTTTCCTGATGAATATGATTGGTTGGAAGCCAAAAGCTTAAAGTATAAGCAATGGAAATAGTGAATTAATACTTTAAGCTTTTGAGAAAGTAAGTATGTAAGCTTAAGTTATTATAGGAAAAAGTGGGCAGCAATGGTTTAAGCTTCTGAAGAAAGCCATTTTGAAGGCGGAACCATTGGGAAAAGGACAATATAAGAAGGTGGCTGGCTGGAAAGTTACAGGGTCTTTTTGGAAGTCTTTTCCAGGTCTTTGACAGGATCCTTCTCAGGCCTTTTGAGTTTCTGCCAAGAGGTTTTTGGAAGCCTTTTGATTTCCAGCAGGAGCTTTATTGGACTAATACAAGTGGAATACCAAGGCCACTGGAGCTATAAAGAGAGCTGAAGCCCACAGATAATGGAGCAGGAGCCCAAGATTAAGGAGCTGGAGCTTGAGATAAGGAGCTGGATCCTAAGGACGGCACAGGAGTCCAATTCTAAGGTGCAGGAGTCTAAGTTTAAGGAGCAGAAGTCCAAGACTAAGGTGCAGGAGTCCAAGACCAAGTAAAAGGAGTCCAAGATATTGTTGGAGGGCTTCAAGTATTGGCAAACCCATATTGTTTCCTTGACCCCCTGGGCCATATACCAGAAGGTTTCTAAGGGGATCTTCCTTCTGAGAGTAAACAAAAGCCCATTTTGACACCTATACATAATTCTGAGATACATTTTCCCTTACTAGAGAATGAAAACCCCTTCCAGCTGGTCCCTAGCTATGACCCAGGACACACCTTGGGGACTGGTGGACAGGAACCCAACAACACCTTTACCAATCAGCTCTTCAAAAGCCTTATTCATGAGCATAGCAAAGGTGGATGGCGCATTTGCCATACCAAAATTCAGCGCCCATCACTAAAACAACCCATATTGTGTTCAAAAGCTGTTTTTGCCTCATCCCTGGGGGAAATCCTGAACTGGCTATACCCTGAAGTGAGATAAATATTTCTAAAGACTTTAGAGCCCACAAGTGCATCAAACAGACCATTGCTTAGCAGTATGGGGTATTTTCTCTTTACAGTAACTTTGTTTAGGGCGCAGTAATCTGTGATAAGGAAGAGGGACCCATCTTTTTTGACCACAAAAAATACTGCAGCTCCCTACAGAGAAAGGAAGGGCAAATGAATCCCTTGTCCAGAGCATCTGCAAGATGCTGGAGGAGAGTTTCATCCTCCTTAAGTGTTAGACGGTACAATAGTCAGGATTTTGGTAGAGACTCTTGTAACTGAACAGTGTGCTAGATTTCTTGGGGAGGAGTTAATTGGTCTAGAGTTTTGAAAAACAAATCCTTGAACTCATCAAACAATTCCTGCAACACTGGCGGTGGGTTTCTATGAGGGGGGAGCTGAGAGGAATCTAGGCCATATGACCTCAACCAAACACTGGATGAAATCCAACTTTCCCCTTTTAAACTTTTAGGGGCCCTCTTCTGTAATATATACAAAGAAAATGTTATGTAGAAACTTGTTCATCTCCATGAGATAGATTCAAAGACTGACATAATTCCTTCAGAGGGTAATGATGAAAGTGTCCCAGTCAATGTATGGGCAGCTGTGACATAGCCAGTCATGGCCTGCAATCATGCCATGGCTGAAGCCACTCATGATGGCAACCTCTAGAATTAACTCATACAGCATGGAACATCCTCCATGTTGACAATCCTCAAAAATATTTTCCTTATTTTCAACATCAAAGAATATTTTTCTGGATTGAATAATTGACACTGATAATAAAAGCAATGCTTGATTTTTACTTTGAGCTTTTAATTGAAATTATAAAAGATAAAGAAAGACTAATTTTTGGAATTGTCAACATAGAAGATGTTCTATGCTGTATATGTTAATTCTGGAGGTTGTCATCATGATGGGCCCAGAGAGCCCAACCTGAATGTTGCCCATTCTTACTGAGGTTAATCTTTCATGAGTGATGATAACTCTGCAGGAGCCTGCTACATGTAATTTCTTGAAACAGTTGGGTACTTGGTCTAGTTGTTAGGATTCAGCAAACACCTGATTGGCAATAGTGTGATCAGCCCTGGTGTCTACCAGGAGCTTGTGAGTATTACCATAGAATCAAAAGGGGTAAGTGAAGCAAGTGATTTTATCTGATGAATAAATGACTTGGAGAACTGGGTTGTTGCTGTATACCTGGGAAACCCTCAGGGTTTCAGCCTTATGTACATTGTAGCTGCAGGGGTTTTTGGCAAGGAGATATTAGGTTTATAAATTAGGTAGGCCCATAGAGCTGCTCATGCCTACAACTCCCAGGATTTTTCTGAATCCTCAATTTTCACTAATTTAAGCTCCCCTTTGCAGGGCGCTTATTGCCATTGTTCTTCTGGTGGGGTTGGCAGCAACCCACTTGCTTGTGGGCACTACCAGGTGTGTGACAAGGTTGCACGGGTGCATTTACAGACCTTAGAAACCCCATTGCAGCTTATTTTTTACCTCTACAATGGTTTTTAGGAATCCTCAATGAAAGTACAAAACCCCACAGGTCTTTATTTACATATATGGCACTTTAATCCATCAGTGATGAGTATGAGGAGCATTGAATTTCCGTTGGTAATGGCTTCTGGGGTGGCAACAAGTGCCTGCTGCCGGGCAGCAAGGTATTCAGGGACTTTTTTTGTCTGTTTTATTGCAAGTAGGGGTGTCCCCACCACAATGTGCAAGAAGGTATCACTTTAGCAGGCCATGATGATGTCCCTGAAGGCATTCCACATGACTTTGTTCTCTTTACTGGCCCAGGTGGTGAGCCAAGTGGCGGCAGGCCCTGTTTACGCCCTTTAGCTGTGGCTACTCATATGGGTTTATGTACTTGGCAAGCACAGATGCATGTTTATGTGGAGTTAACCAACTTACAATGTTGGCATCCTCCACACCACCCATAAATAATTCCAACTTTAAGTTCAACATGAATTTTGAAAGGTCTGACTAGGGCAGGAGGCCACTAATATTGGGCTGTCCCAGGCAAAGTCAGTTATAAACAATGGTGTTCACAATTTGGTCTTTGTAAACAAAATAAACTTCTGGAATCTCCCCATCAGGGATGGGGAGGAAGGTCCCTTGGTGAGTTGTAGCCAATCAGCCAGCGACTTTCTCCTTTCTTGGGTGATCTTTCTTAAAGATAGATTATCAGTTGAACCTAACACTGCTACCACTATTGCAAATGAGCCAATTATAGACTCAGTATTTATATTAGAGAAGACAACAATCAAATAGAAAGGATAATGATAGGAAAAGATAATGAGTTTATTCAGATTGATATAACTAATATACTGGGATGAGAAGTCACTAATACACCAGGGGGTAGCGCTGTGGCAGGATCAAGATAGAGTTTGAGTTACAAATATCATAGTCAATGGGATCAGCACATATAATTGACAACACTCCTATTTAGGAGATATTGCTCATAACTTGCCATTGATGATGGAATGTCCTATCTTGTTTGATACATCATGGGGTGTCTCTGTGAGCACATCCTGTGCATTGTGAGGTATGTTGGCAGATGGGAAATCATTTCTAGCTGCAACACTTATTTAAAATAAAATTACATATTACAGGTGTAAATAAAAAATAAGGTATAAATCTAAATAAGTGGAGTATCATTATTAAATTTAGTAAAGCTAAGAACTTTTTAAAAAAATTTAATGTATAATTTCCTAAATTTTTCAAAATTATTGCTGACCTGTAGCTTTAAAATAAGCCATTGAACATTAAGATCAGCTTAGTACTCAGTGATATATGTTGTTTTTAGTTTTTAACATGCACTAAGAGCGAATTAAGATACCAAATTTATTATGTGCCTTTTGATTATTATTTAGCCTAATTTCAGTCTTTCATGCTGTGTCTCAGTGTCTAGAGTAGCTAGAGCTAATATTTTTGGTACCATTCTTATTTAAAGTATCTGAAAAACTCATCCAGATACTCAAAATTTTATGAAAATCATTTTAATGAGTCTTACTATTATTGTTGCTTGTTTACTCCACTGACATCATTAATTTGGATAATTTAATAATAAGCAAGTTTAACTATCAAACAATATGCAGCCACCTGGATTAGGTGATGCATCCAAGTGGAATATTCTATTGCTTCACTTGAAGATAAATATATTTGAAATGTGAAAGACAACCATCCTTTACTTAAAATAATCTTTATACTTTTATTTGAATCAGATTTTTAAATTTATAAAGCTCTTGTTTATTTGGTCAGTTTAATTCTCAGAAAAATTGTTTAAACATCTAATCATATAAAATTATATTAAACAATATGTTTCTTCTTTTTCTAATTTTAATTCACACATTCTGGAGCCAGTTAATCTTCATATATAAGCCAATTTTCAATGGTTGCATTAGTTGAACCACAGCTTAAGAATCAAGAAATTAAATAAAATTTATCAAAGTCTGAGTGGCCTAAAATCTCATTCAACATACTTTAGGCCACACTCCAATGTATTAATCTTCATACTTTTAAAGATGAAAACAAGGGATTGCATGTAAGGATGAGTCAAATCAAGCTTTTGGAATAACAATCAACTTTATTTTTAAATAATACAAAGCAATCAATTGATTTAAATCCCTTTACAGCTTGAACTTTTCACATTAGTGAAATATTTGCCAGTAATTGATTGCCCTAAGACATGTCACAATAAAAATAAGAAAGTTTCTAAGCCCCTGAAAGCTGCCAGAGACTTAAACTTAGGGATTTTCAGGAAACAGGTATTGGCAGTCCTGGTAAAAAACCACCTAGAAACACTGATAGTATCTTTAAATCTTTTATGGCTTTAAAACTACCTTATTTACACTCCCTACATGATAGCAGTTAACCAGCCAGTTTACCACAGGGCACAAATTATGCCATCATAAACAAGCTTGTAAAAAGATGGTTGAGGAGGAGAAAATATTTGCTTCAGACCAATAAGAGATGAGTGTGAATTTGAAGCCCCATCTTAACTCCTCCTTGTTTAAACTGGAAACTTGTTTTCAGATATTTTCACCTACTGTTATAAACTTAACTACACAGGTACTTTCAATTGGACTAGGATATGGTCCATCACAAATTACTGAATGCAGAATGAAGGGGATTTGCTTTTGAACTGAATTATTTAGTTCTCCCAAATTTGGATTGTGATCAATTAGTGAGCTACCCACTCCTCTACCAGCAATATGCCACATTAATGACCCTACTAATGATACAAGGATTTATTCTCTGGGTAATTAAAAGAAATTTCCTTCATAAAATGAATCTAAGTTTATCTTTATTCTAATTTCTGCATCTTTAAGCTTTGAGTACTCTCTTTCTGACGTCCAGGAAGACTTATAATTTACATAATCCTAAAACAGGAGAAAATTTAGTACATTTTACATTGTTGCAACTCACAGGTAGCTAACCTACACTTATAATTGAACTGCAAGTCTTTTTTCATAAAGGCTTTCCATCAAGTTCTGTCTTATTTCAATATATTAGAGCTCAACTTGACACCTAACAGCTATAAAGACTATATCCACTCAAATAAAACTAGCTAAAATGGTCAAGTATGTGGGGCGCCAAGCTTCTCTCATTAATTCCCACTTACATTTTATCTTGGCATAAATACAGAAAGTTTCAGTTAAAACTCACATAGATCTATTCCCATTGTCAAGTAATCATTTCTTTTATATATCTCATTTGCATTTTCTCATTGTAGTGTCTATAGTGATTTTGGCAGCCCATTTTATGCCTCCCCATTATAGATTCACATGCTTTAAGTTTCAGTGTACTTTTCTCTTGGCAGTTTTGATGGTGGTGTGGGGATTATACCCTTGTCAATTTTATTTTTATTCTGAGATGATTTAGCACTACTCTAACAGAACCCACTCAAGGCAACATTACAGACAGACCAATCAAATTTTATATATGTTAATTCAATCCCAACAACAAATCCACATTTATCAGCTGCAATAGTAATTTCCAAAATATTTTAGATTCCAGACTAATTTTTAATCAAACCATCTCACCAAAAAGGCCAACATTCCTTGCAAGAGCTATTTATGCCTAGCTCTAAAGGAGGTCTATCCAAATTAAATGCATCTATCAGGACCAAATTTTATGGCTCAATGTCTAAAATAGGTTCCAGACTATGAAAACCACCCAGCAACTCATTCCAATCTCATCAGACCCCCCAAAAGTATTTCTCCTCTATATAAACCATTTCCTAGAAAGATAGAGCTATATACAGTTTCAGCTAGCTACATAGTATAAAAATTCATCTTTGCATGCACCAAGCTCCCTGCACTATATGTGTGGCCCTTTTCTAAAATTTCTCAATGAACATCATCATTATAGGTCACATTATTCCTAAAGTGAACAGTAAATCTTTTAGGCCCTCTTCAGGGTATTTCAATACCCCTATCTTATCACTAAGGCCATTAAGCTAGCCATTCAAACACTATGAATGAATTTTTAGTGGTTCATAAACCATTTTACATAAATATATTAAATTTTTATTTTCAATCATATATAAGATTGCCTTTTAACTCCTTTAAATTCTTACCTAATAGAGTTCAAGTATTTAAACTATGGATGCTGCATACTTTAATAATTCAATAATGAGCTGTGGTAATATAATGGGGATGAGTTATACTTCTATCAATGCCTTCCCTACGGTAGCAAAATTAATAGACAAGGTTATACAAGATAAATCAAACATAAAATCAAAGCATGCTTAAAGACATTACAATCAATCCTAATATAGAAAAATATTGATAAAACTCAGATTAGTTTTAAGTATAGTGCACAAACTACTGAATAGCAAATTATAAAGAGGGAGGATAAATAAGAGATTGATATCTTTATTGAAGTTAGAAGCAAGGCTATTAAGGCTAAAAATGATAAATAACGTCAGCACAAATTATGTGGCTTGAGAAGAATTGTTTGAATGGGGGTAGGAGATTGGCCCTAGTGGAATATTTGAATTGGGCTTGGGGGCCGCCTTCTGCTCAAGGGGTTGAGTCAATTCTTGGGCAAATAATTTTCTTAGAGGAAGTTATCAAAGGTGCTCCAACATGAAAGCTTTTACTTATATCATTATAGTCATTCAAGAAGCAAGAGAACCAATATACTTTATATCACTAGAAAAATGAGAGATTTATTTATTCTTCACATTATATCTATTTGATTAAATATGATACAATCAGGTCTTTGAAGCCAATTAGTATTAACATTTAAATATGGACATCATATAGCATTTTTCATATCTGAAACTGTTATCACAATGTCTAAATTACATTATGAATCAAGATCTTTATGCAGTAAGCTAAACCCTGGTAGTTCAACCAAGGACTCAACTAAACATGTTTTCTAATCATGGAAACAACACATATCTCCTGCCTAAAAATGGCACCACACATTACCACAAGTGTCAATTTATGGTAGAGTTGTTTGTTTTTATTCTCACTTTACTCAAAGTACAACTAATATACTAAACTAAAGACTAAGTTGAGACTGTATTCTCTAAACCTAATATGGATAGTTAAATGTATATAATTTGCGTAAGTATTGATATTTATTATTTGTATAAAGGGAAGAGTTATATAAGTAAATCTAATTGTAATTGGCCAGAAGATCCTCTGGATCATCATCTCAATATAATGATCATATTGGCTTTCAGCCTATCTTCTAATGAACCCCAAAAATGGTCTAATTGACCCTGAACTCTACTGGACTATTCATTAATCTGCACAAGAGTGTTACCAGTACCTTTGGAAAAGAAGCTTAATTAATAGAAATGAAAAAATTTCAGTAAAGACTAGTTTACACTAACCACTTTACAGCAACAAGTATTGCTCTACTAGTACTATCTCATTAGGGTTTCTTTTTTCCTAAAAATAACCAAATATGAGTCAATTTATCCTCATGGCCTCCTTCTGATGTTCTGCCACAGTGGCATGCAATCTGTTTATTCTATTCCAATAAATATATACTTCCCCAATCTTTTCTCATTTCCCTATCTGTAACAGTTGCTTATAATACAGTGTAAAACAGTGATATCACAAGTAGGGCTTCCCCATCCTATCAGTTTAAGACAATATCACCATCTACACCCACACAAAAAACATACTGTGATAAAAATAAAATGATACTATGAAGCTGTTTCCAAGTGGTTTGAGATAAGCACCCAAATCCATTTAGAATTGATGATTAACCACCAACAAGGCTTAAGATATCTCTTGGTGAAATCTCCAAAAGAGACACTGAGGCCCAATAAAAATATTGAAGCTAGCCAGAGTAGTCCCAGATAAATATCCAGCAACAAAATAAGCCAGTCTTCTGAATAAAACCCAGGACACTGGGAGCTGACAAGGGTTTTGGTTCCAAATTCAACCAAGAAACCTCCAGGATTGGGAGGCACTGGAGCTACATTTGGAGGAACTAGGAGGAGAAGTACTTGTTTTGGGACCTAAACTTCCAGTTACAATCCAATTGAGAATCTAATTGTAAGGATTATAGAGGAGCAGCCTGACTACTGGATGCATTGAGAAATAGGTTAGGATTGAGCAGATAGTTTTTGTTTATTTGAGAGCCTAAGAGGACTCAACCCTCAGGAGTTGAAAAATAGGAAAGCTCCAACATGTATCAAAATTATTGGCTCAGTGATCCTAACACTTGAGCAATCCCTAGAGAATTTCCTTGATCCAGCGTATAACAAGTCTAGTATGTAAAAGACCCTTGAGTGTTTAGCTTTGGATGGCCCTTTTGATAAACAAGGGCATATCAAGTGACCCTGAGATTACATTATCATAACATAAACAACTACTCTGTCTCAGGGAAGTGATTTCCCAGATGATTCCCAAATAATCATTAAGTTGGTGGCACTTTTATCAGCTGCTATACTATACAGATTAAACCAATCAAATACTAAATGAATCATTCCCTGGACAAGCCCCATAACTAGCACAACATACATGAACAGCATGTGGCTTCCCATGATACTATACAATCCCAATATTCATATAAATAAGAATTGTTCTCTTCTTGATTCCCCCTTTTATTTTGTTTATTACACATTTCCAGAAGTATATACTTGACAGCGTTGACCTTTCAAAGCTAATTTTGTATGGATATCCAGATCTTGATGATTAACTGGAGCTGTGTAATCCATTTCCAATCATCAGTTCAATTTAGATCCTGCAAAACCAACCGTTCCTGCAGTGGTCCCTGTGATCTTCTGGCCTTTGGCTGGTAAAATCCATGCCAGCATTAAAGGGACTGATGCAGCACTGGTTGCCCTTCAGGGCCAACACCACCTCTAACAATCACATGTACCACCCTGAGTACATCAAAGCTGCACCAGGCAGCTTCATTTGGTCAATGGTATCTCCATACACTATGCATGCCCAGAAACCCTTCTCCCTCACCTTTCCAGGTGCTCCTGAGGTCATCATACTTGTACAGGGTAAGGTACCCCCCAGGGCAATCCTAATCAGAGTTCAACATCTGCCATGGTGATAATAACCATCCTTGTACCGGTATTAATTGATCTTTGGGAGATGATTAAATCAACACTTAGGTTGGCGTTTGATGTCCATACTGACTTTTAAGTCAAGAACCCAGACTGGAATAACTGGTGAACAGGGATAACTGCTGGAAGCTGTTGAATTGGGGGCTAACCTCATCAAGCTTCTACCTGGAAGGGTACCCCAGGTATCAGGGCTGGGCCAGTGTTGTAGATAGATTGGACAGCCATGCTCTCTGGGTGCTGCATAGGATATTGGGGAACCTGCAAGCCTCCATGGCAGGTCAAAGATGATGGCACCTCTCAGCCTGAGCTAGCTGGCTGTACTCTTTTATTAGAAGCAGGGTTGGTCTGTAAGGCCAATCCCAGAAACTATACATTGAGGACTGACTTCCTTTATCTCAGACAACATTATCTGCACTGCTATCCAAGATGATCATAATACCTTTCCTATCCACTCTAAGAGACCTCACCTGTCTCAGATAGAAGGTCAGCTTCTTCTTAATCTTCCTCAGCTCCTATCAGGATATCTCATCCAGGTAGAGAGCCAGATGGTCTCAGCAGCCAACTTGGGTTGTTAGGGAGAGATAGGGCCCACCATGAAATGTGAGCTAACTTGATGAGATAAGCGGCTGAGCAACCAATCATGCCCATGGTATAGTGAAGGGGACCTAGTTATCAGCCAGACCTGCCAGGGGGATGCAGGCTATGCAGTATAGCAGTTAGCAGATAGAGGGGGTAGATTTTGGCTGGGAGCAAGCGTCAGGTTCAGAGCGAGAGGGGTTTTATGCCAGTTCAGTAGACTGGGAGTTAAGGTACCTTTCCCAGAACACCCCAGCTAAATGCTTGTACTGGGCCCCTTCACAGAAGAATGTCCATGGGGTCCTCAGCCTAGCCAGGTAGTCAATGCCAGCATACCATTCAAGGTGAACTCCCTGTACTCTGGCTTGAGTGGGTATTCTGGAAAGTGTGCTGGGGGTATGGTGCATCTGGTGGGCAATAAAACACAGGCCAGGTTTCAGATATATCTGGGGCAGGGTGGGACATTGAACCAAGCCTTTTCTGTTGGAACAGCGGTGAAGCAAAAGGCATCCAGAACTAACTACAGAGTAGACCTGTAGAGCTAGGGCCCCATCACCAGATTTGTTCTGGAACAGCTTTACTGTTTTCAAGGGTGGATTCTGGATTCAAATATTGCTCAGTTGCTGAGCTTCTGCCTGGCTCAGATCACAGGCTAGCCAAAGTTCTGCCCAGTCCAACCAGGATGAGAGTTTCTGAGCTGTAGTGCACCCCATAATTTGCTACCTCCTCTTATTAGATAGTCTTATTCTGATGGACAGTTGATGGTCTTAAGATGGCTTCCCCATTCTCCAACATATCCTTTTCTTTTATTTGCGGCTTCAGAACTATTACCAGGCGCCAGTTGGACGCCTCTAACTCAGCAAGCTGGATAAATCCTGCCACTTGATCATTGGCAGGCCACAAAAAACACAGCCAGGCTGCCCTGAAGCTTGCCAACTCATCAGCAGCAGCTTCAAGATTTGAGCCCCCAGGATGAGCAACAATCTTATTTTACAGTAGCCTGTCAGCTAAAGCAAGAGTGTTGGTACAATGGTATAGTGCCTCCAGCAATCCATATCAATCCTTGTTTATTGCTTTCCTAGGGCCCTTTTTTGTGGGATGGGAGACATCACTAGAGCCCACTGGCAAACTGCCGTGATCAATCAGCTTCAGACTGCCAGCTGGCTCTGCTGGTTCACTGAATAGGAGTAAAAGGCATGGGTGGGCAGCTTGAGCAGCCTGATGGGACAATGAATCTCTTTGAGGAGAGATCCAGGTTCAACACAGCTAGTTGAAGATTAAAGTATTCTTTGGGAGGAGTGTCATTAATGGCAGTGTTGCAACATCTTTGATTACTCCCTCTTGGGGAATTAACTGCCCTAAGTAGACCACCAAATGGCACAGCAAATGGTCCACCAACCAGCCAGTAAACTGATGGAACCATTATCAGTCATGCCATCTATGATGGGGATCAACCTAATCCAGGTCCTAAATGGAACACAACTTGAACAAGCCTTGTGACCTAAGAGGAACATTACTCATATAAGCCTCATGGCCCCCATGACATACATGGTTGGTATGTGGCTTGTCATGATACTATATATTATTCTATATTCATATCCAATAAAGTAACTTTCTCTGTCTTAAATCTTCCCCTTATCTCGTTTATTATACATCCCAGAAGTATATACTCAACAGTGATAGCACAGGTAGGTTATCCATACCTACCCAACTCAAAGGAAAAATTCCTCCTAAGAAAAAGACCCAAGCAATGGTACTCCCTAACAGCTGGAGAGACTACAAAGAAGGACAAGACATCCCTGCAGGCCTTGTTATCTACAACAACTGTCCTTGTACCCATCAAACAGTACAACACTCTCAATGCCCTGCAGACTTTTACCCACAGCTCCAACCACAACAGGACCACAGCAGCCTGAAATACCTAATATTTTATTCCAACACCTTTGTACAGCCAAAATTGGAGCTTTTGCAGGACTACATTGGGAAAACGCCTCTCTCTGGCTCAACAGTACACAGAGCAAATTTGAGCAAGTGGACTACCCCCAAAGACTCTGGGTCAGTGAGATTGCCCTTTGCGTTACAGGAACTGCATCACATTTTGTAAGCAAATGGCTAGCCCAACACCCCAACCAGAAGGAAAACTAGGAAGGTATTCAAAACTGCATTTCTCAAAAAGTTCTCCATGAAGGATTCCAATGTGGTGATCATGACAGAACTTCAGAACCTTCAAGATGACAGGAACAATCAAGGAGTACATTGCTGCATATGAAGGACCTATGTGACTGTGCGCCCAACACCATCAACTTTGATGAACCTGGGCCATATTTGGACTTCCAAAATAGCCTCCCCACACATCATCAGACATCAGTTTGATATGACCCGCTGCAAGAACCTTGAAGATGTATTCTTGGAAGGAAAGCAGACAGCTCAGAAATCTGACAATCTACATGCAACCAACAAGTGCAAGGAGAGCCCTATAGCTAAGAAAGACTCTCAATCAAACAAACAAACAAACAAAATAATTGAGCCAACAACACCCATCCTTGAACTGGAAATTGCACTGCACAAGCCAACCAGACAAGTACCAAAGATACCAACAATAAGGGAAAAGCTCATGGGAGTGCTTAGGCAAGCCACCCTCCCCCAACCTATAAGACTTGTACAGGGACCAAGACGTAGATTCAATCGCCATGATCCAAGTGCCCTCCAGCAACCCTCTACTGTTTGCCACCCAAACTGGAATTAAACTCCCCACTTTTTTCATTATGTTTTTGCAGATATCAGGGCACCACAATATTTGACACAGGAGCAGACCAATCTCTTGTTGACAAGGAATTCACCAAACTCAAGAAACTACCTACCACCCAAAGCAGTATCAAGAGAGTCATCATGGCAGACAACAGAAGCACACCAGTCACTCAAGAGGCAAAACCTTTCTGCGCCCAAATTGGAGATTTTCAAACCACACTCAGTGGGCCCATCATACCAATCCCCAAGTACAATGTTATACTTGGCCTGGATTGGATGAGAAAGACCAGACCTCATATTGACTGGGATAGTGCTAACCTCACTATACAACAAGGAGAGGTGCATCACCATGTTTACCCAACCCACCTTAATACACTTATGAGGGACCCTGTATTTGTAAAAATCATGGAAACAGGGGAAGAAACTGACCTTAGCAAAATTGCTTGGAGCACCTGCACGTACAAGGTTATCCACATTAAGAATACAGAGACTCAACGTGAGGAGGACCACATCTGAGGCCAGTTAGTTAACAAGTTCCCCTCTTTTTTACAAGAAGCACTACCAGGATTACCACCCAACTATGGCATACAACATGAAATTGACCTCAAAGGGAGTGTACAAAAAGTACAACCTATCTACTGCCTCACACCACAAGAAGACAACACCCTAAAAGCCTACATTGATGAAGCTCTTGAGAAAGGACTCATGCAACCATCAAAGTCACCTTTTGGTGCTGCTGTCTTCTTTGTGGCAAAGAAAGATGGAGGACTCCACCTGGTCACTGACTACAGAGCGCTCAACAAGGTCATAATTAAGAGCAGGTATCCCCTGCCCCTGATTGGCAACCTTTTTGACGCCCTGGGGGGGTCCCAAATCTTCACAAAGATCTGATTTGACAGCAGGCTACCATCAAATTTGTGAAAATCCTGAAGACATTTCAAAGACCGCATTTAGAACCAAGTATAGATCCTTTGAATGTGTTGTTCTTAATTTTAGTATGAAAAACACCCTTAGCACCTTTGTGACCTTTCTGAACAAAGTTTTCAAAGAACACATCAGAAAACAAGCAACCATCTACCTAGACAACATCATCTACAGCCCAACCTTAAAACAACACTGGGAAGATGTCTGCCTGGTTCTCTCCACCCTCAAAGAAAACCAATTAATTGCCAAACAAAAAATGCTTTGAATTCTTCTCAACTGAACTTCCATTTCTTGGTCATATTATCAGCAAGGACGGAATCAAACCAGATCCAGACAAGATACACGCCATAACTGGAATGCCAGCCCCAAGAAGTAAGAACAAGCTCTGCACATCCCTTGGAATGGTGGCCTACATAAGAAGGTTTATCCCTGACTGGGATGCCTTAACATTCCCCCGTGTCTGCCATTACAGGCAAAACAACCAAGTTTGTCTGGACCCCACTACAAGACCAACACTTCTGCCAACTAAAGAAACACATGGTTACTCAACTCTATCCTTCAATACCTGAATTGTGAGGGAATATATGAACTAGAAACTGATGCTTCTGATTTTGCCATAGGAGGAGTACTCTGTATCCAAACAGCAGAAAAAGGACTTCCTCCCTGTGGTGTACAAGTCAAGGAATCTATCTGACAGCAAACAAAGCTACCCCATACACAACAAGGAGTTGGTAGCCATCATACACTGCCTCATGAAGTGACAATGCTATCCTGGAAGGGGCCCAAACGTTCAAAGTACTCACCAACCACAAGTTGCTGATATTCTTCAAAACACAACAACACCTGTCAAGAAGACAAGCCAAATGGATGAGTCTCATACAGAGATACCCCATGCAAATCAAATACAAGCCAGGCAAGGAAATGCTTACTGCAGATGCCCTGTCAAGGCTATACAGCAAACATGTCATCTGCGCTGATGGCAACCCTGACTGGCCCATGTTAATCATGGGGAATCTTCAGGAAGGGTTCCACCCTGGCACACCAATGGACATCCAAGAGAAGGTCCTCAAGAACAAACACATGTTTAAAAACCTATATGGTACTCTGCACCAAATACTTCCAAATGATGACACTGTA
>QTSX02003122.1:0-89277 GCA_014839935.2 Entomophthora muscae
CTGTGAGGTTCCTGGTCACCAGTCCCCATAGTGTGTCCTGGGTTGTAGCCAGGGACCGGCTTGGAGGAGTTGTCATTCTCCAACAGGGGTGAAGGGTTGATGAGAAGCTTATACTTGGATTGCATAAGGGCAAACTCCTCCAGTACCTTCCCAATCACCAAGCAAGCGTCTCCACCATATACCTGGACTTCAGCAGGCGCCAGCCCTTCTGTAGGCCAATACCAATCCTGTAATAGTCTTGCAAACTCTTCTCTGATGAACTCTCTTCCTCTATTTGTCATCTCCAAATGCCTTGTCACTTTCTCCCACTCCTCCTGGGCCAATTTACTAGAGGCAAACTTCCTGTACCCTAGGCAATAGGATTCCTCATCCCCTGGGCTAGGATAGAAAATATGGGGCAATTGACTCATGAGACTTATATACTCTTTTCACACAGGAAATTCAGATAGGGATTGTAATAGGCGCTTTATTCTCTGTCAGAAGGAAGATCCCCTTAGAAACCTTCTGAGATATAGCCTTGGGGTAGGGAATAAGAAAGGGTTTGTGCCAATACTTGGAGTCCTTTAACAATATCTTGGACTCCTTGTACTTGGTCTTTGACTCCTGCTCCTTGGTCTTGGGCTCCTGTACTTTAGTCGTGGGCTCTGGCGTCTTAATCTTAATCTTCTGCGGTCCAACCCAGCTCTGGCTTCCTATAATTGGTCTTCTGCTTCCTTCTGTAGCTTTGGTGGCCTTTTTAATCCACTTGATCTAGTCCCTGAAGAGTCTCAGATAGCTCTCCCTTTTATAGCCCCTTGTTTCAGACCAAAAACCTCTCTTAGAACTCTGGTTCTTCAAAGCTTAAACTATCCTGTTTTTCTTCTTCTATAATATATTAAACCTTTAAACTTACTTCAGCCAATAAAAGCCCTGGATTTTCTTCTTCTTCTCCTCATTTTTTAGGCTTTAACTCTTAAGTTAAAGCCCTTAAAAAACTGATTAAGTAGGCTCTGGTTTGCAACCAATCAAACACCTTGCTTCAATGGCTTTGCCAAAAAAGTTTTACTGGATGAACCGTCCCTGACCCTGGTTCAAACCCAAAGCTGTCTTGCTCTGGTTAAACAACTGCTCTGTGTTTTGAACGTGTTTGCCGTAATTCCTGTCATGTTTCCCCAGTGAATCTTGGACGCTTCCACATATGTTTTACTTAGGCAATTTTTGACCCTTCAATTTTTCAACGTTTCTCTGCGTTTCTCTGTGTTTCTTGCAACGTTTTGCACCTTCAAACCTGCCTGTTGCTTGTCCTTTTGCCTTTCCTAGTCATTCTTGGCAAAATTTGCTCTTTTGCCCTCACAATTTCTCTGTTCTTCTTTCAGCTTCTTTCTGGTCCATTTCCTCTTTAATCCCTTTCCTAAAAATAACATATAGTTCTAACAAACTATAGGTTATTTTTTCTTCTCTTTCTTTTTTTTATGATTCTTAATCCTTTTTAATCATAATCAGGCAGTATTTAATTATTCTTTAACTGCTTCTTTATATCCAAATTTCTTCCCAAAAGTCACTAAACCAGCTCTTCCAACCTCTGCCTCCAGTCCAGCTTGGTCATCCTTTTAGCTCTTCAGTTCTTCAGTACCAACTGCTGGTCCTTTGGCCATCCTACACTATGATCTGCTAGTCCCTCATCATATCTTCTTGTCCTTCTGCTGATCCTTAACTAGTTCCTCACCAAATCCTCACTAGGAACCTCATTTGTTCCTTCAACACACTGAACCATATTGGTCCATTCCATTCAATATGAATGAACAGTTCATCAACTAGCCTTCACTGTGACCAAACAGTCCCTCTTGCTAGTTTTCTCTGCTAATTCTGTGAACCACCTTGGTTCTTTATTTCAGCCCCCATTACCAGAACTTGTAGACCCAGGCATGAGTCTACATTGGACTGGCGTTTGACTGGGCCCTCGCAAGTGGTAATCCACTTAGGCCATTCAACCATAAATCTATGTCTATGCGTTGTCTTTACTCACCCAGGTGATGAAGTCCAGGCTTTCAGTCACAGAGTAATTAGCTCTACTTCCCAGAGGCCTAATCACACTAAGTTCTGCAGCTTGCTTCCCCAAGCAAGCCACCTTGGTGACACCTCTGAGCAAATCTATACCCTCTAATGCTCACCTTGGGGTTTCCCCAAAGCTCCCATAGGGGCATAAACAAGGACACCCTACCAGTCCATTAGGCAGGGTGCTTGCTCACAGACCTCCTGTAAGCGTATCAGGGTACATTGAGCCCTAAGAGCTCTTCCCCTCCCTGGCAGCCCGCGTTACCCAACAGGGGTCCAAACCTACTTCCCCCCAGACAAAAAAAGTTTCCTGCTTGCTATTTCAGTCTTCACCCTCCTGCAGTCACGGTTCCCTGCTGGGTGAGGACCTCTAGCCCACAGCAGCCAATATCTTCTTCTGGGTGAAGACAACATCTGCCCCTAGTTTTTTTTACACCTACTAGCTAGGCCTTACCTTCCCTAGTAGTCATCATTCCCTACTAGGCCTCTATCTTCTTCTGGGTGAAGACAACATCTGCCCCTAGTTTTTTTTACACCTACTAGCTAGGCCTTACCTTCCCTAGTAGTCATCATTCCCTACTAGGCCTCTATCTTCAACAAACAACCAAAATTTAACTTGGCCAACATTAGCCCCGCCTGCAAACCACCAAACATGTGGACTGTAACACCTAACTAAAAGAAGTACTCAACAGAAAATTCCCCTCCCAAGGATAAGTCCCCCACACATTAGAAGCATCACAAAAAGCCCTCCTTTTCTCTCTCATTAAGCTCTTTCTGTTCCAGTTAATCAGGGGATGATTCAAAGCCCTGCCCTGATTACCTTCTTGGCTTCTGCCATGATCCTGCTGGCCCTTGGGACCCTCTGTTGGCCCACAACATCTGCAACGTTGATGGCAAGTTCAAGGTTCCTCCACCCTACCCAAGTTTTTCCATCATGAGTGTTAAAGGTGGGCCGGCCATGGTGGCCAATGGATACATCTTCTCATGCAACAATGCCAAATGGGTCTTTAAGAGCCAATATTACACTTGTGAGGAACGCTCCTGTCCAGTTCAGCTCAACACTGAGCATTGAGACAAGGTCCAAAATATCTAGGGCAAGAACATTTGTGTGATACTCAATGCCACCATCTCTTAACTCCTGAAGTGGTATCTGGTGTAGATCATGCCCACCTCAAAGGACCTTTACCCTACCCAGCTGGCTGTGCTTGCATGTAAGTACCTCTTTCTTACCAACCTGAATAGGTTTCCAACCCACAGCAAGTTGGTCAAGTTTGTGAGCAATAGGCATCAAGCATCAAACCCCCTGATTAAGAGCATCACCATCATTGAATACCTGGTTCTCACTGATGCCCTCAAAAAAATGAAGATGAAGAAATGTTTTTGCTCTATGATAATAGCCAGGAAGTGAAGTATAGGATCATTGCCTACGCACAACCCAAAACCTGAAACAGCTGAATACTGCAACCACCTGGTTGTGTGACAGCTCTTTTTCTACCTGTCCCACCCTATTTGAGAAGCTTTGGGCCCTGTACAGACAATTCAACACCCAGGTTATCCCCCATGTCTTATTCCTCCTTCCTGGTGCTAAGACAGAAATCTACTCCAGAGTGTCCAAGATTGTCTGGGATGCTTTAAGCTCACTTCCCACCAACAAGCTCCTCCTCCCACCCATGCCACCAGAGCAAACCCTTCCTCCTCTGAGAAGGATGAGTCTGCTCTAACTGCTGAGCAGCTACCTTATGAGCTCTCACTTGGGCCAAAGATGGTCATTATGGGCTTTGAGCTTGCTCAGTTCAGAGCCTTTAAAGCCACCTTCAATGAAAAATTCCAGGGCTACTTCTTCCATTTTTAGGCAGGGCCTCATCAAAAATCTTAAGAGCAAGAAAGAGCTCTTCAACAAGTATCTTAATTATGGTAAAGGGAGATGCCTCTTTTCCATCACCTAGTTTGCTGCCTTGGCTTTTGTGAGGCCTGAAAAAACTGGGCTTGCTTTGAGGCCATCCTGGAGGATGCTTTGATTAAGAAGCACTCCATTATTTTCAAGGGTTACCTTGAGTACTTTGAGCGACAATGGATAGGCAAGAAAATAACTGCCAAGATAGAAAAATGTGGGGTTACTGACTCTTGGAACTGCCAGAGCGCCTGTCTGAACGGGAAAATGAAGACAACCTCCAGCCTGAAAGCTTGGCACAAGCACCTGGAGACAAAGTTTGGGGCTTTTCCTAAGTTCAATCAGTTTTTTGCCAAGCTTCAGGAGGAGCAGGCCAGAAATGTCTCTAAGTCCCACAACTTGGCTATTCAGGTGACCCCCAAAAAGAGAAAATCTTAGGACAAAGACTATCAGGAGGATGTCCTGAAGGTGGTGAAAAATAAGTACAAGGTGGAAGAAATAAAAAATACCTTAAGAACGTGACAAATGCCCTTGCTGGTGGCTTTAATTAGCACTAAGCCTTGATTTGCTTTACCTTTATGATTTTCACTTTTAAAATTTTATGTTTCTTTGTTTTTTGCACAATACTAATCTTTTTAGGTATAAATGGTAAGTTTCAGGTATATTTTCAAGGTGGTGATATAAGAAATACCTTATATTTTGCTAATTTATCTTTAAAGTATGAGATATTTTGGTGCAATACACCATCTCAAAAAAAATTAGATGGCTTCAGGATTTACATCAGCAAAATTAAAAAAAACTTAATAAAATTATTAAATAGTTAACTTTTACATATTGGTTCTTAATACAGTATCTCAAAAAACCACATCACAAAAACGCTATCTTAAATCAAAATAAAAAAGTGTTATCCAAACAAGGTTTTTTAATTATAAAAACACTTACAGTAGTTTTAAAAGCTATGGCAACAAGCAAAATAAACTCAGATTTAAACAAAATTGAAATAAATCCAAATCTATTGTAAATCAATATAAATTTGTTTATTTTTAATTTTGTTTAAATCTGAGTTCATTTTGTTTAAATCTGAATTGTTTTTTCTTGTTGCCAAAGCTTTTAAAACTACTGTAATAAATACCCTAAAATACATCATCACAAAAGACTGCATCACAAAAACACTATCTCAAATCAAAATAAAAAGTGTGTTATCAAAATAAGGTTACCAAAACTTGTTAAATTCAACTGCAAAACTATCCAACTTAAAACGCTGCTGCAACAAATCAATCAATTAAAAAGCGTCACGGCGCCAACTTGGAAAAGTCTTGAGCGCCGCTGCACCGCCTTGCAAACATCTTTTATGCCGTGGCGGCACCTTACTTTTATATTTAGTGCTGCGGCGGGCGAAATTTGAATCTCTAACTCACAAACTCCGCATATCAGCAAATGTGGTAAGTTTGACTCCCTTATACACAGCTCCCTGGTACTCGACAAAGTGTCGAGTACCAGGGAGTTGAACTTACCACAGTTGCCAACCCAGCAGACATGTGGTAGTGTAGCTTCAGGCTATATGGAGTTAAGTATGGTAACTTAAGTTAATCGGAGGATTTAAGAATATTTAAATAGCGCCGCGGTAAAAACTAGGTAAGGAAGTTTCTATGTTTGTCCTTCTAAAACCATCAGTTTTCTGCAATAGTTTCAAGGTTGTATATGACGTATTAATTATATTTAGTTATAATAAGGCTTATAAACCTGACGCTGACTCTTATCACTCGAAAAATTAATAATTTTGTGCTTTTAAATCAAATATGTAAATGAGATGGAAGCGTCTTATATGAATACAAGCTGTTAATTTTATGGGATAAAATTCAACATTTTTAAAAGATTGATACCAAAAGCTAAGAGTAGAACAAGTGTGACCTAAAAACTAACATCTTATAAGTCAGAGAGAACCAAAGCTACAGAAAAAACCTCATTGTATTGATTGTTTTCATATAAAATAACTGTTGCTGGACTCCGGAAACCCCAATATAGCGCTCCTTATGTCAGCCGAGCTTGATAAAGAATAAGATTCAAAAATCTTTTTTCCTTTTTTTCTGGTTCTTTTTTTGAGACCCTCACACCCAGAGAACCTGTCAGAGATCAATCCAAAATCATAGTAAAAGCTTACTTTCAAATATTTCAAAATCATCTTCCCAGTCTTGATCGACTAGCTCGGAGAACAGGGGATTCTTCTTATGGTAGAGTTTAAAACCAGAATCATCATTAATAAACATGGTGAGCTAAAAAATATCTTCAAAATAAGCAATGTTGAGTTGTTATACTTTTGGAGATGTTAAAAATATCTAAGCTTTAAAAAGTTAAACTAGAAACTGGTTTCAAATTCGATATTGTGATTAAATTACAGTCGCTTTACTTTACACAAGTTTCTGCCGCCAAATTTTTCTTAAAAACCCATATACAAGCAAAAAACTAGGCATAGGTTGTGAATAAAGACTCACATTAAAAAATACAGAGCGATGACATCAGATGCCGTTATTTTAGGGATTGGGCCATTTTCTAATACACATGCTGCCCAAATCACAGCATAACGGTTCGATTTTAAAAAAACTGTTTGCAAATTTTATATTTAAAACAGTGATAACTCAATGTAAATTAATGTTTTTTATACTGTAAACTTTAAAAATAAAGCTAAATATATTGTCTTTCCATTTATAAAAATATTACCAAATAATGTCAATTATATATTTTTCTGGGAAGTATAATAAACAAACTAAAGGGAAAATTTAAGAAGAGAATATTATTTTATTTGATATGAATACTGTGAATTATATAGTATCATGAGAAGCCACATACTGTCCATGTACATCATGGTAGTCATGGGGCTTCTCCAGATAGTGTTACAATTAGGATTCAAAAGGTTTGATCCCTGTATAAGATGGACGGCTGATAAGAGTGCCATCAACTTAATGATTAATCAGGGAATTACTCAGAGAATTACTTTTCCAAGAGAAAATAATCAAAGGTGTTGCAACATCTCCCCCTGGGATACTAGAAAGCAGAGCTTTGGGAATTTTCTTGAGAGTGTCAGGAATTCAAGCTTGGTATTGATCCAGCTTTGCATTGGGAACAGGTAGTCAATTACATTGTGCATTTCTTGCTTTACAGAAGCAGAGTCAACCATGATACATAAGTTTCAAACCAGTACAGGCACCAATTCCTTTGATGAGATAGGTATTGTTTGGCTTGACTTTCATGAAAACACTGGGTCCTCTTAGTCCTGGTTCTAACTTGTGTAGGTTGTGATTTACAACCCAGATCTAATTTCCAACTTGTAATCTTTTATCTTGGGGTAGTATTGCTTTTCTCTCAACTCTTTCCTTCTCTTTGATTTCTTAGTATTGTCTGGCTTTTTATACAGCAGGGTCATTGTTACTTGGTACCTTCTTAGGTAGGTGTAGGTGCGGTCCTAGCCTGGTACAAAAGATTATAGTCTTGTGCTCATAGACAAGTTTGTACAGAACTTTGGCTGCGTTACAGTTGACATGAGTTTGACACACCATAAGTGCTGTTGGGAGCATATTGGCCCAGAGGTGTGGGCCATTGGCAGATAATTTACTCAGCGCTTCTACAAGAACACTGTTTAATCTTTTCACTCTTTTGATAGCTTATGAGTGATAAGGACTTGTACTGATGTGTTTAATGCCAATTTTGGTAAGAAAGATGTTTGTGTTTTCAGAGGTAAGTTATGTTTCTCTTTCTGTGATTAGGAGTTCAGTCTTTTTAAAATTACCTATAATTTTCTTGCCTATGAGCCATCTCACATTGTTTTCTTTCTGCTCTTTGGTTGCTTTTACTACAGGTCATAATTTTGCATAGTCAATGACTGTGATGATCTATTTTTTGCTTTTTTAATCTCCTGGTATGAGTCTCACAATGTACAATGACCCTAATTTGTATGGTTGAGTGATTGATACTGAAATCAAATACTTGGGGGTGCTTTAAAGTGTGCATACTTTTCACATAATTCACATTTTTGAGCACCTATTTAATTTTATTCAACATATTAGGCCATCAGTAGCAGGTCTTGAGATAATCACGTAGATTCTGGCTACAGGTGTATCCCAAATCTCTATGATAGTAAAAAATGTGTCAATTTTTTGGGTTGACAGGACGCATGGTGCAATGTCTCCATTTGACAGTATGCAGTAGAGGGTATCATAGCTGTTTATGAACAGAAGTTTGTTTTTAAGAGCATTTTCTTATAAATTCACTGGTTTACCAGGTGTTAAATCCTCTTGAAGATTCCTCATGATTAACATGGGCTAATCAGGTCTTCATTATTAGTGCAGAGCATATGTTTACATTACAACCTTGATAGGGTGTCTGCTGTGATTATCTCTTTGCCTGATTTATAGTTAAAGATAAAGAGGTGTCAAAACCACAGGCTCAACCTGCCAGCAAGGTTCCAACCAAGCAGGTTCGTGACCTGCAATTCGATTACCCGGTCACTCAAAGCCAGACCCGGAAGTCAACTCAAATTACCAAATCAATCAACATGAACAAATGATGATCCCTCACGGTGGATACCTTGATTTTGTGCTTGACTCATTGGCAGGATCAAGCCACCCCCTCTTTCATCCAGCCATGTGATCACCAATCATGTTCCTGCTATCCATTGATTCACAATAGCTATATAATCACTATCTCACAATAAAGATTATTATCAATCCTCTAAATATTTTCCCCTTATAACTCTGCTAAAACAGCACAGTTACAACATTGGTAGCACAGGTAGGCTCTCCATCCTACCTTATCTTGAAAAATTCTGCCTGTTGCCCGCACACGCCGCGGCCAACAAATCCTTGACAGAATTATGTCTGGCCTCCTGCCTGACTGGACGCCGTACACTCCTGGTACCAAGATACCTGATGGGTTTGTTCTCTACCAAAACACGGTAATCCTGCTACCCGCCTTCAACGCCCTGTCCGCCCTAGGGTTCTTTCAGGCTCCCTCATCAACGCCATGACCAGCAGACAAGACCACCATGCCCGCCTATGTCGCACAAAGACTTTGCAGCGCCGCCTTGGAACCCTTCACGGGGGCCAACGACAACAATGCTGCCGCATGGATTCAGTCCGCCCAAAGCAAGTTGGCTCAGATGGAGTGCCCACAGCAGTTTTGGATTGCAGAGATTTCCATTTGTCTGACCCATGACACTGGCACCTGGTGTGACAAGTGGTAAGAAGAGCACACTGACAAGAACTGGGACACCTTTAAACAGGACTTCTTGGCGAGATTTGTGCTTAAGAATACAGCACTCATGATCATACACCAAGTAAAGAACCTAACCCAGACTGGCACGGTTAAAGAACTCACCTGCGCCTACGAGGAACTCTGTCTCTGCGCCCCATCCGACATGGCCTTTGACACTCCAGCAACACACCTCATGTACTAAGACGCTCTCAAGTTGCACGTGATGAGACATGTGAACCTGGACCAGGAATCCAATCTACAATGCCTGTACTGTGAAGCAGAAAAAGCAGAACAAACCTCCAACACTCTGCACAAGGCACAGACTGGGAAACAAGAGAGACCCAAGGACTCAAAATCAAGTGGGCGCTTCTTGCAACCACCTCCTGGAGGTAACGGTAACAACAATAACCACAAATCCACGGGATCAAATGGGAATGGGAATGGAAATAACAGCCAATCAAATTGTACCCATTTCCGTGTCAACGCCACCCAAGGCAACCAAGATGAAGGAAAAGCCCAGGAAGAGCACTAAGCAAGCCAAGCTCTTCCCACGCAACTCCTGACTCATCCAACAATGAATACCAACCCAAGGACGTGGACCAATGCCCAATGATCCAAGTGCCCTCGGAAGACCCAGTACTATACACCATCACCAGACATCCCAATAAATTGATGTCTTACCCTTTCTGCTTTTGCAGTTACACAGGCTCAGCACTCTTGGACTTGGGTGCAGATCAAACCTTAGTCAACAGCAGCTTTGTGGATAAATTCAAGCTGGCCACTAATCCTTTGCAGATTAAAAATGTGGTCCTGGCTGATGAACATTGCATTGCTGTGACAAAAGAAACTGCTCCCTTCTCTGTCATGCTCAAGAACCTCCACTCCACCATCCAAGGTCCTGTCATTAACTTCCCTAAGTTTGACATTGTACTGGGACTAGACTGGTTGCAGAGAAAGAACCCTCACATAGACTGGGCAACCTCAGTGCTGACCATCAAGCGCAAAGGTGTCAACCACCAAATCTACCCAGATCCTGTAGATCAACTCCTACGTGACCACATCTTTGTACGCATCACAGAGACTTTGGATGAGAAGGAAAACCTGAAAGCTATCAACTGGGACTCTTGCCAGTATGAAATCATACACTTCATGGACCACCAGGACACCTCCACGCCGCAAGATTGTGACATTGTGGCCTGTCACCCAGAAATCTTTAAGGAAGCGTTACCTGGGCTACCCCCTGAGAAACACATCCAAAACTCTATCCAACTCAAGGGGGATGTACCCAAGGCACATCCCATTTACAGGCTGACCCCAAACAAGGACAACACCCTGCGCGCCTATCTCAAGGAAGCATTGGAAAAAGGACTTATCCGCCCCTCACAGTCTCCCTTTGGGGCTGCCATATTCTTTGTGGCTAAAAAGGACGGTACCTTACGCCTGGTCACAGACTACCGCGCCTTGAACAAAGTCACCATCAAGAATTGTTACCCCTTACCACTAATTGACAATCTCTTTGACGCCTTGGGAGGAGCCTCTGTCTTCTCCAAGATTGACCTAACTGCAGGTTACAATCAGATTTGTATCAAGGAGGAAGACACCCCAAGACAGCCTTCCACACCAAGTACGGTTCCTAAAAATGTGTGGTACTCAACTTTGGCATGACCAATGCCCCATCCACCTTTGTAACCTTCATGAACAAAGTGTTTGCGCCACACATAGTCAGACACACCCTCATGTACCTGGATGATATCATTGTCTACAGCCCCTTGGTAGAACAGCATCACAAGGACCTGGAGGAAGTCTTTGCAACCCTGGCACGACACAAACTGCTGGCCAAGCCCTCTAAATGCTAGTTCTTCCAGGAGCAACTACCCTTCTTGGGACACATAGTCTCAAAGGACGGCATCAAACCTGACAGTCAGAAGATACAAGCCATCTGCAAAATGCCACCCCCAAGGACAAGTCAGAACTATGCACCTTCTTGGTAATGGTGGCCTATGTACGATGTTTCATACCTGACTGCGGCGTCTTGACCGCCCTCTTGTCTGCCATAACAGGCGCCAAGTCCAAGTTTGTATGGACCCCCCAACATGACCTCTGTTTCAGACGTCTCAAGAAAAGCTCACGACAGCACCCATCTTACAATACCCCAAACAAGATGGAGAATACCAGATGGAAACCAACGCTTCAGACGCATCCATTGGGGGAGTACTGCAAATTAAGAATAGTGACAGTGACTTCCTGCCCTTATCCTACAAGTTGCGCAAGCTGACAGATAGCAAGTGTCAATACCCTATCAACAACAAAGAACTACTGGCCATTGTACACTGCCTAGTCAAATGGCGCTGTTACCTGGAACGGCAGGAAGAATTCACAGCACCAACCAATCATAAGTTGCTCAACTATTTCAAGACACAGGCAAACTTTACATGCTGCCAAGTGCGGTGAATGGAAATCCTAGAAAGGTTTAACATGCTCATCCAATATAAGCCCAGGGCCAAACTCCCCATGGCAGACAGGCAACAGTGGCAAATTGACTGTAGGGATGTAAAAGTGAGAATTCAAAAGTGAGAATCTAAAAGTGGCCATGTCAACACTTTTAAAATTTTAAAATTAAATTAAAACAGCTCATCTGAAATTAAATTTTTTTATGGTCATATAAAATACTTTTTATTCATTCTCTCAACTAAAAAAGTCAAGAAAAAGTAATTACTTTATTATAAAAAGCCATTTTGAAAATTTAAAAAGTGTCAACATGGCCACTTTTAGATTCTCACTTTTGAATTCTCACTTTTACATCCCTACAGTCAATTTTGCCACTGTTGCTGGTGGACGCCCTGTCCCGCCTGTATGTCCGTGCTTCTAGGGGAGAGAATGGGCTTGACCCAGACTGGCCTCTCCTAGTGCTACGTACAAAAGACAAAGGGTTCCCTGCAGGCACAACTGATATCACCAAGGAAACGGTCATCAAGAATGAACACCTCTTTGCTGACGTATACGGGACTCTTCACAGAAAGATGTCAGATGGCACAACCATTCCCTACATTCCCGCACATCAACAAGTCAATACCATTCTTTGCTACCACAGAGATCTTGGACATACTAAGAGCTAAAATCTATATGAATTCCTAAAACATAAAGCCTAGTGGCCAACCTTATACTACAATGTCCAGGAAGTGCTAGAACAGTGGGAGGTCTGTAAAAAGTTTTCCAGAAGCAAAACCCCACCTAAGTCTGTACTCCCCATTCAAACCCAACTACTGTTCAAGGTATGGGCTCTGGACATTGTGGGCCCCATGCCAGGAAAGCACAACAACAAAAAATACATTATCACAGCCATCAATTTCACAACAAGGTGGCCAGTAGCCCAAGCAGTGAAATTGCACACTGGTAACAATGTCCAACAATTCATTGGCAAAGAAATAATCAGTAAGTTTGGAAAGCCAGAACTCCTGATAACCAATGGGGGCAAAGATTTGACCTCTGAAAACACCAACATGTACCTTGCCAAAAACGGGGTCAAACACACTGTCACAACATCATACCATCCACAGGCCAATGAACACATAAAGTGGCTTAATGGTAGACTCGTACAAGCCTTAGCTAAAATCACTGCCGGGAGACCTGAAGACTGGCATAAGCAGCTACAAACTGCATTAATTGTGTGCCAAACCCAAGTGAACAGATCCACAGGGAAAAGCCCGTTTGAACTGGTATATAGCACACAGCCTAATATCATTCAAGCATTGACAGGACCCAAACTGGAAATCACAAGTCAAGTCCCCCCTTGCTCTGATCCTCAAGTAATAGAGGCCAACAGCAAACAAGCAGCCAAATAAAAGAAACACTTACAAAAAACCTTTGTACCCATCTGCCAGAGACATGAAGTTGGGGACAAAGTCTGGGTCATGAATGTTGACAAAAGCAAGTTACAACCCAAAAAAGTAGGGCCAGCAATAATCCTAAAGATAAACAACAATAACACTTACCTCGTGCAAGGGCTCAGGAAACGCAAGCAAGACAAGATGTTACACCACAACCGCCTACAACCTTGCAAAGCAAGACAGAAACAACAGGAAACTGCCCTATCTGCCATCAAACAACAACTGGTTCAATATGACGCCTGGGCTCCTGACAACCTCCCTGACAACCTGCCTCCTGAGGAGGCCAACTTTCAGCCGGGGGGGTGTCAAAACCGCAGGCTCAACCCGCCAGCAAGGTTCTAACCAAGCGGGTTTGTGACCCGCAATCCAATTACCTGGTCACTCAAAGCCAGACTAGGAAGTCTACTTGGATTACAAAATCAATTAACATGAACAAATGATGATCCCTCACGGTGGATACCTTGATTTTGTGCTTGACTCAGTAGCAGGATCAAGCCACCCCCTCTTTCATCAAGCCATGTGATCACCAATCATGTTCCTGCTATCCATTGATTCACAATAGCTATATAATTACTATCTCACAATAAAGATTATTATCTATCCTCTAAATCTTTTCCCCCTTGTAACTCTGCTAAAACAGCACAATTACAACAGAGGTATCTTTGAATAAGGCTTGTTCATTCAGATTGTCTTCTTGAGAGGTGCTGTTGTGTCTTAAATAACACAAATGAATTTTTGTTGGTTGGCACTTTGAATATTGTGCACCTTCCAGATAGCAGTGTCATTTAATTAGAAAATAGACAATAGCTATCAGTTCTTTGTTGTTTATTAGATATATTTGTTGACTTTTGGACAACTTTCGTTATTCATAGACCACAGGAAGACAATCATTTATGTGGTTTGAATCTTAAGTACTTCTCTTATTGCGTAGCCAGAGGAATCTGTCTCCTGTTTTAGACCCCTTCACAGTTGGGATAATGTAAGATGGGGGATGTGACCATTTGTTCTTTTAGTTGTCAGAAATGTTGTTCTCTTACATTAGTTTTCAAAACTGTGATGGAAAGCAACTTGTGAGGAAGCTTCAAATATGAAATATAAGAAGAGAAGAAGTATCTTTTATTGGATAATACTTTAGATTTATATAGCATGTGCTGAGGCTTGGATTTAAGTTGGATCAAAGATAAGGATAGTCATGTGCGGGATGGGTTTGAGTTTCTGGATACTTGGGCAGTCACTTGATATTGGCTTGTTGCAATTTCCAGCATGCCAAACTGCATATTGAAAAGACACTAAATTGGGCAATGACTGGATGTTAAGTGGGTTGGCAGTAGCCAGAACACCTGTACATCCAGCTCGTCAACACACACACCCCTCAATAGGTTAACCTGGTATATCAGGAGGGGGCTTTGTCTTGACGGCTACCGCCTGATGTTCCTGGAGTTGTTTGCTAGTTGTCATCAGCCAAGTCAAGTGTTCCCTTTGCTAAGACAAAGGCGGGATCTGTGATATTTCTTGATGATGGGGTCTTAGGCACCCTGGAACTTAACCAGGTAGGTGTTTCTGTCTGGTCTGTATTTGATGACTCTTCCTAGTCCCCTGTGTACTGATTTCAGCTTATTTTTGTTTCCTTCCAGGACCCAGAAAGGGGAGTTGATGGGGAGTGGTTGCTCTGTAGAGGTTATCTTTTGGGCTTTGAGCCTTTTGGTTTCTGCTATTTTAGCTTTGAGGCGTATGTGTTGCAGAGTTGGTACTTGTTCTACTGTGGGGGGGTTTTCCCGGGGGGGGATCTTTATGTATGGTTGGTTGTTACAGGTAACTATCTCTGGTTTGTATCTATATGTTAGTTCAAACGGTGAGTAGCCTGTCCCTTGATTGATGCAGACCCAGGATACTAATAATGTATGTTTCACGTATATTGGCCATGTGTCTTTGGCTTTGCCATCCATTATTTTCTTGAGGGTTCTGATGAGACTGTTGTTTAGGCGTTCAACTCTGCCATTGGCCTGTGGCCTGTAGGGCTAGGTTGTGGAATGTTTGATATTTTTTGCTTTTAAATTGTTATTTACTACATGTCCTAAAAAGTTATATTGCTCCATCAGTTATGATGTAGTCTGGAGTTCCATAGTCAGCAATTATTGCCTTGTTGATGAAGCATTTTATTGTTTCTGCCTTGTGATTCTTTGTTGTCTGGCAGATATGCCAGTGTGTCACAAAGTTGATGGCTACAATTGGGAAACATTGTTTTGTTTTAGTTTCTGGGAAGGGTCCCAATACGTCCAGCCCCCAAACCTTAAATGGTTCAGGGTCAGGTACTGGGTTAACTGTTGGCTGGGGAGCCTTGGTGCTGGTGTATTTCTCACACACTGTACACTTTTCAGAACATTGATTATGTATTTTTTAAGATTAGACCACCATACTATTTCTTTTAGAGTGAGGTATAGGTTATTGGCCTTTGTGTGCCCTAGTAGACAGTAATTTCTGAGTATATTATCAACCCTTTGTGCAAGTGGAATGTAGGAGATGTGTTTGTCTTTGATGATGTGGTATACTGTATCATTTGATACATGGAAGTGTTTCTCATTTCTTACTAATGTGTCATGAGTTAGCTGATGTGCTGAGGAGTCTTTTCCTTTTGTCTTGTACTCAGTGTTATAGAGGTTGGGCCAGTTGGGGTTCAGGCAGTCAGGATTATCCTCTCTTGGCTGACATAGCCTAGAGAGAGCATCAGCTGTGGCCAACTCTGCCCCCCTTTTGTACTAGATATCCAGATTGAGCTGCTCCAGCAGGGACATCCATTTGGCTTGTTGCTGTGAGAGAGGGGGGCTAAACTAACTAAGTTTGGCTCCCATCCTGGAGGGAGGATCCATCAGGACACCATCCAGTACAGGACTGGCATGACCGCTTGAAGGAGCGTTCATAGGGAGGACACAGCAGATACCCGGGGAAAGTAGGAGTCCAAGCCCATCAAAGCCATTCTGCTAAGCACCCAGGATGCCCGTCTGGGGGTGAGCTCTGGGGTCCCCAAGCCTTTCTCTGGAACCAGGACCAGTGGATTCTCAGAGGGGAGGGGCGTAGGGTAGGCCAGACTGGGGGGGGAAGCAGAGGCTGCTTTGACGGCAGGAAACTCTAGGTCATCACAGGTTAGGCTCCTCACCACGTTCTCACTGGTGGCATATATGTCCTGAGCGTGTGCAGGGATATCTTCAAAAATGTTCAAGAACTGATTGGGATTGGTGCCAAAGTGGAGGAAAGAATTAGAAATATGACTTTAAAGATCTGGAGAGGTAGACCAAATCATTATCAGAGCTGGCGCCAAGGTAAAAATCACAAACTTAACTAGAGGAACCAACATTTTTAGAGTCTGAGAGTGAAGCCCAACAAAATGCAGATAATTTTGGTGTTTTTAGCCTTAAACTCAGAGAAGAGGACTCAAGGGCAAGAAGAAGATCTCTTAAACGCAACAGAAGGACGGGGAACAAAGACTGCAGACCAAATTGGTTTAAAAGCGTATATGAAAGCTTTACAAGGCGTATTCAAAGTCTAATTGTGAGCAAAAGCAAAACAAGTGTGAAATCAAACTTAAAGTAGGTGATTATATTAAACTCACTACTAATTTTTAAAATCAAGTTGTTTCCTTCAAAGCAAAAGTGGTAAACTTTAACTTTGACATTAACAACGTCTATAAAGACTTCAGAAAGCAGCAAGAAAGCCCAATAGAAAGGGAAATAGGTAAGGATAGAGAAAACCAATGCTAACACTTTAGATGATCAAAAGGGGCCAAGCAAGGGACCCAAAAGAAAACCAAAATTTCTAAGTTAAAAGGTTCAAACTTTAATTGTAAGAATGAGCAAGCAGGGGACCAAAAGTCCCCTGTCTTGCTTTAAGGAAAAGCTATTGAAATTAAAGGTCAGGTGACCTCAGTCAGTCATTTGATTGGGTGAAGTAGAACTTTTGCCAGTAACTTCAGAGAGTTTGGATGGTTTCTCATCAATTTCCAACCCAACCTCTGATTGGCTAGTGCCTAAAGAACACTTCTGAATGCCATCAATTCCAGCTGAGTTGGGATTTAATGATTTGGTAGTAGCGCAACCTGATTGCTTAAACCTAATTAATTTCAAATGTGGTTGAGCCCAAGCCAGAAGATAGTCCAAATTAATCAGGGATTCCTCCCAAGTGGTGACAGAATCCAAAGCACCATTATTTATCACTTGAGAAGGGTATGCCAGAAAAAAACTCTCATTGATTGTGTGGGCTAAAGCTTCAAGGGAATTGAGGGGCTTGGCTGGCTTCTGATCATATTTTTTTGTGCAGCGCAGGAAGATTGTCCTATCCAGGGCTAAAGGGGGGAGTGACTTTACAGTTGATATGCAAGTGTGTTCTGAGTTTTGAAATAGATTAAGGATTTATGGTCAGTTAGTACTCAGACGTTTAAATGTCCTTCTAGATAACATCTTCATTTCTTGCATGTGTGATATATTGCTAGTGATTCCTTGTTGTGTATGGGGTACCTCTTCTCAGTGTTGGTTAGTTTTCTACTTCTGTAACATACTGGCAGGAATTCTTGCTGCCCTGGCTAGCAGATGCGTAGGACTGTGCCAATGGCGGTGTCACTGGCTACTGACTCAGGCTTGTAGCACCCGTTGTTATTAGGGTATTGAAAGATTGGTGCTTCAATCAAAGCTTGTTTTAATAGTTGGAAATTCTTATCACATTCTGGAGTCCAGATGAATTTCTTTTTGGCATTACCCTTGGTTAGGTTATTGATTGGTGCGGTGAGCTTTCCGCAGTCTTTGATGTATTTCCTTAGGTAAGCTACCATTCCAAGAAAGCATCTAACTTGTTTAATGGAGGTGGGGCGTTTTATGTTGTTTGTAGCTTTAATTTTGTCTGGATCTGCTTTGATGCCACCATCAGAGACAATTTGGCCCAAGAACAGGAGTTCATTTTCCATAAATTGGCACTTACAAGGTTTTGCATAGAGTTTGTGCTTTGCGAGTCAATTGAGTGTCTTGTGGACATGCATGAGGTGTTCCTTTTTTGTTTTAGAGAATATGATGATATCATCAAGGTAGCACAATGTATTTGAAGAGTTATTTAGCGCTTGATTCATCATGGTGACAAATGTTGCAGGAGCATTGGTCATCCCAAAGTTCATTACCCTACATTCAAAGGATCCAAATTGCGTACGGAACGCGGTTTTTGGTATGTTCTTTTCCTTCACTTCAACCTGGTTATAACCTGAGGTGATGTCAATTTGAAGAAAAATTTGGCTCCAGAGAGTCTTGTAAACAGATTCTCTATAAGTGGAAGGGATATTTATTCTTTACTGTGCTTGCATTTAATGCTCTGTAGTTGGTTACTAGATGGAGGATGCCTTCCTTTTTCTTTAAAAAATGCCCTTCCACTACAAGGATTCAGATGTGTGGATGAAGACTTTAGCTAGGTTATCCTCAATGTGATTTTTGAGGGTTTGTGTCTCCATGGGGAAGAGCCTGTAAAGGGGGCAGGTTTGGGTAAAGGCCTTATATAGATCAATGCCATTTTTGACCTCTCATTTGGGAGGTAGGTCTGTTAGCTCTTCTTTGAATACATGAGCATATTCATTTAGGAGTGCTGCAAGCTCTAGGGATTATATTTTTGCTTTTTGCATGTTATTGAATTTGGTGTACCTCATTATATTAAGTCTACTAACTTAGTTAGACGTTCTGAGTTGTCCTGGTTTATGATTTGGACAAAGACTGTATCTCTCAGAATGAGATTGCTGGGTTCTTTGAGGATGCTAAAATTGACTCCATTGTGTTTGATGGTCATGATCTTTGTTTATCCAGCATACACTGGGATTCAATTGGGTGAACCAGTCCATGCCTGCTACAATTTTATAGTTTATATTTGGCCATAGCAAGTCCTTTAATGAACGTTTGTATCCCTTGGAGGTCAATTCTGAAAGGAGTTGTTTTGCCTTCAAGTAAAACTTTTGATTTGTATGAATTCTGGCATATTTGAAATTGGATTTGAAAACTGGTTTATGTACTTGTTTACAAATGGTTTGATAACCATAGTGTGTTGTGCACCAGATTCAAATAAAATTTTATGTGTATGTGATTTTTAAGTGCATGGATAGACAAGAAGTTGTGAGTGATCTTTAATTTTTACGTTCATAAAAATGGAGGATTGCGGGACATGTGGGATGCGAGCAGCAAAGTTTATGCCTTGGTACAGTTTCTTGTCAAGTTGGGGGAGACAGGGAAACTTAATCCTGTTCCCCCTCCTCTTTTCCCTGTTCCTCTGTTTTGAGACCTTTGAGGTCAGAGAATGTGGGGTCAGATTTGTAGCAGGTTGCTACTTTAGCGTTGTTAACTTTGGTGGTATCCTCTTTCTTGGAACAGGAGTGGTTTACACTCTGGCTGCAATTGTCATTGTTTTGATTGGAGTTTATGTTGCTATGATTAGAGTTTTGGCGTTTGTTGCCATTGGAATTTTTTCTGCCATTGCTGTTGGAGGAGTGGTTGTCATTGTGTATCACATATTCCATGTTTATGCATTTTTCTATGTGCTTGGCTTCTGCAATGAGCGCAGGCATATAGGTGTTGGCCTCTAGATAGATGAGGGCAGTAACTGAGGGTTTCATTCTATTGATAAATGATGCTCTAGTGTGTAAATTGTCAGCTCATGCTGGATCTTGGATTTTGCGGCATATTTCCTCAAATTCATTGGTGTACATTGTGATAGTGGTCTTCTGAGGAAGATCCCTGAGCTGTATTGCAATGTCTTGGAGGGATCAGTGACACAGAAGTTGTAAGTGATGTCTGCTTTTAACTCTTCCCAGTTATTAGGATGGTTCAAGTTTGTGAGCCAGACCAAGTGGCAAACCAGTTAGCTTTGGCCTTGAATAGGCGCTTGATGGCTTCCTGGACCCATTTTTTGTGGGGGATGCGGCTGGTGCAGAGTTTTATGGCTGAGTGGTCTACCAGTTGATGACGTTTTCTTTGTTTTTATCAAAGAACTTGTTGATACCAATGTACTTGGTGTTGGTAACTTAGCCTTTGATAGGCGCTTATGTGTTTGTTTGTGGTTGGAGAAAGCAACTGTATTGAATTATTTTGTTTATTCTTTGGGCATGACCAGTCCTTCAAATATGGTGCATCCTTTAGGTATATCTTTGTCAATGTTGTGGGAGCGGAAGTAAGTCTTCCAGGTTTCCTGTGATGTAGCCTGGTTTAGTACTTGAGCAAAGATGGGCAGGTTCTGTTCATTCATTTTCTCTTTTATGGGTGTGGTTAAGAAACCATAGCTGCTACCAGTGACAAGGAGAAAATTGTGGGGAAGCTTTAAATATGAAATTTAAGAAGAGAAGAAGTATATTTTATAGGATAATACTTTAGACTTATATAGAATGTGCTGTGGCGGGGATTTAAGTTGGATCAAAGATAAGGATGGTCATGTGTGGGATGGGTTTGAGTTGCTGGATACTTGGAAAGTCATGTGATATTGACTTGTTGCCATTTCTGGCATGTCAAACTGCATATTGAAAAGGCACCAAATTGAGTGATGACTGGATGTTAAGTGGGTTGACGGTAGCCAGAAAACCTGTACATCCAGCTCTTTGACACCTGTTGAGATAAACAAATATTAGTCAGTTTAGAATGCATGGGCTCAGTCACAAAATTTTTTCAACTGTAACCAGTTAAAGTGTCAAGGGTCTGGATGTACAAGTATTCCGGCTATTGCCATCACACCTAACATCCAGTCATTGCCCAATTTGGTGCCTTTTCAATATACCATTTGACATACCAAAAATGGCAACAAACCAATATCACATGACTATCCAGGTATCCAGCAACTTGAACCCATCCAGCACATGACCAGCCCCTGGGTTTGATCCAACTAAAATCCTGCCACAGCTAAAGCTATAAAAGTCTAAAGTATTATCCAATAAAATATGCTTCTTCTCTTCTTAATTCTATATTCAAAGCTTCCCCAAAAGGCGCTCCTTATCACTGGTAGTACTACGGTTATTGAACACTCCAATGAAAGAGAAAATGACTCAACAGAACCTGCCCACCTTTTCCCACGTACTCAACCAGGCCACATCCCAAGATACCTGGAAACATACTTCTGCGCCCACAACATTGATGAAGATATTCCTAGTGGATGCACCATATTTGAAGGACTGGTCATGCCCAAAGCAAGCACCAAGATAATTCAATACAGTCACTCTCTACAACCACAAACAAACACACAACTGCCTATCACAGGGAAAGTTACCAACATCAAGTACATTGGTATCAACAAGTTCTTTGGTAAAAACAAAGAAAACGTCATCAACTGGCTAAACCACTCAGCCGTGAAACTCTGCGCCAGCCACATTCCCCACAAAAAATGGGTCCAAGAAGCCAGAAAGCGCCTATATGAGGCTGCAGCTAACTGGTTTGCCACCTGGGTTGGCTCCCAAACTGACAACCAGCTTGACAACTGGGAAGAGTTCAAAGCCAACATCACCCACAATTTCCGCGTCACTGAATCTCTCCAAGACATTGCAATACAGCTCAGTGATCTTCCTCAGAAGATCACTATCACAGCTTACGCCAATGAATTTGAAAAAATACGCCGTAAAATTCAAAACCCAGCACAAGCTGACAAAGTACACACTAGAGCCTCATTCATTAATAGAATGCCACCCTCTGTTGCTGCCCTCATTTGCCCAGAGGCTAACACCTTCATGCCTGCGCTCATTGCAGAAGCCAAACACGCGGAAAAACATGCAAACATGGAATATGCCGCACACAACAGCAATCACTCCTCAAACAGCAATGGCAGAGACAACTCTAATGGCAACAAGCGCTAGAACACCAATCATAGCAATGGAAAATCCAATTGTAACAATGGCAATCATAGCCAAAGTGCAACCTGCTCCCATCCCAAGAAAGAGGACACTGCCAAAGTTAACAATGCTGAAGTAGCAACCCGCTATGAATCTGACCCCACATTCTCTGACCTTGAAGGTCTTAAACCAGAGGAACAGGGAAAAGAGGAGGGGGAACAGGCCTAAGTGCCCCTGTCTCCCCCCAACACAACAAGAAGAAGTACCAAGGCACAAACTTTGCTGCTTGCATCCCACGTGTCCTGCAAACCCCCATTTTTATGAACATAAAAATTAAAGATTGCTCACAACTTCTTGTCTATCCATGCACTTACAAATCTCATACACATAAAATTTTATTTGACTCTGGTGCACAACACACTATGGTTAGCAAACCATTTGTAACCAAGTACAAAATACCAGTTGTCAAATCCAACTTCAAGTATGCCAGAATGGCAGACAAATCAAAGGTTCTACTCAAAGGCAAAACAAAGCCCTTCAGAATTGACCTCCAAGGCATACAAACGTCCATCAAAGGACTTTTCATGAACAACATAAACTATAAAATTGTAGCAGGCATGGACTGGTTCACCCAAGTGAATCTGTAAGAGAGGGGGGCTAGACTAACAAAGTCTGGCTCCCATCCTGGTGGGACCAACCACCAGGATACCATCCAGTGCAAAACTGGGATAGCCGCTCAAAGGGGCCTCCCAAAGGAGACCATATGTGAAAGGGGAGGGAAGTATGCATCCAATGCCATGACCATGGCTCCAGTAAGTAGCCACAGAGAGCAATCCTGAGTGAAAGGGGCCTCTGTATTTGACTCAGGGATTTGGCGCAAGGGGGAAGGATTGACCAGGTCAGAAGAAGGAGTTTCAGTAGTCACAGATTCCATAGGTGGCAACAACTCTTCAAGATGAGAAGACAGCCAAGAAAACAACCCATAGGATCCTGGTTTGAAGGGAATCTGGGTGAGATGCTCAATTATATTTGTAAAGCGACTAGGAAAAAACTCAGAAGATCAAGAAATCAAGGAAAGTTTGCTCCAAAAGACTGGGTTTGAGGACCAGAACAAGAGGAAAATGGGTACCAGTATCCACATAGCCATCTTATACCAAGGTGACAACATGATTTTGGCGGGTACCCTTCTTATGCTAATACTACTGGGCGGAAGGACCAGGTGCACAGGTAAATAATAGGAAATGATTTGAATTAATATACTCAGAACAATTACCAACAAAAAACAACAGGCGGGCGGGCAGTTGGGCAGGCGGGCCAGGGAAGGCAGTTGGTGGGGACAATTAAGTGCTCAGGTAAATAACAGGGAATGGTCCAAGTTATTGTTCTCAGAACAATTCCCAACAAAAAACAACAGGCAGACAGGCAGATGGGCAGGCGGGCCAGAGAAAGCGGGAGGCAAAACAACAGCAGGAGTTGGGATAAATACCTTTATTGTTAAACAAACTTTAAAAATACAAAAGATTTGCAAAGTCAGGAGTTTATTCAACAATTGGAATTGGTAAGCAAGGGACCTGACAGCCCATGCTTTCATTTTATGCAAGGGGGGAGTGATAGGATGGGGGGGTTTATGAAAGGGGCTATTGGAGTGCAATCTAAAGGGGAGCCTATTAAAGAGTACTAGCCAATCTTATCTTGGTTTGAGACCCAGAAAATAGGGGCTGCAGGGCCAGATGTAAGGCTCAGCCCCTTTATTGGCTAGGAACCTTCTGAGGACTCAGGGTGCGCATTTCCCCTAATGCCTTCCTCTGACGTCTGCACCAGAGAGCTCTGGAACCCAATTGTTTTGGGCTGGGGGACTCTTGGGCCAGAGGAATTAGTTACCTGGGACACCTCTGGTTGCGGTTTTTGGTACCCAATTTCCCTGGGCCACAGATTTGACCTTTCCAACTTCATGTGGCCCACATTTTTTGTTGGTTTGCTAATTGTTTCAGGACCAGGCAACGCCAGGATAACAAGCAATCCAACCAAATTAATGTCTCTTCCGGAGGTGGGGGGACTCTGAAGGGGAAATGAGAACTTTGGCCGGGAAGGCCAACACAAAGCGTTCATCTACTGTGTGAGCCAAGTCCTCCAGGTTTTGGAGGGGTTTTGCCTGTACACGGGCCATCTTTTTTGATGATCTGGGAAATGCATCCCAATCTAGGGCCAAAGGTGGACCGTGTAACTTTACAGAATCCCAGCGTATGTTGGAAAACAAAAACCATGACAATAAAACACAATAGAGTCAATTTCAACATTCTCAAAGAACCCAACAACCTCATTCTAAGAGACACAGTATTTTTTCAAGTCATAAATCAAGATGACTCTGAATATCTAACCAAAGACAGTACCCTCCACATAATGAGGTACTCCAAATTCAATAATATACAAACACAAAAGATCCAATGCCCAGAACTTGTGGCACTCCTAAATGAATACACTCATGTATTCAAGGAATAACTCACATAGTTACCCCCCAAACGGTAGGTCAAACATGGCATTGACTTATGCAAAGCCATGTCCAAACCTGCATCCCTCTACAGACTCTCTCCCGTGGAGACTCAAATACTTAAAGCCCACATCAAGGACAACCTAGCCAAAGGATTCATTTGTCTGTCTGAATCCCCGTTGGGGGCAGCGGTTTTCTTCATAAAGAAGAAAGAAGGATCTCTTTGCTTAGTTACTGACTACAGAGCACTAAATGCAAGTACAGTAAAAAATAAATACCCACTTCCCTTCATAGAAGACCTATTTGCAAGGCTCTCTGGAGCAAAAATTTTCTCAAAGATTGACCTCATATCTGGTTATAATCAAGTTGAAGTCAAAGAGAAAGACATACCAAAGACCACGTTCTGCACACAATTTGGGTCATTTGAATGTAAAGTAATGAACTTTGGGATGACAAACACCCCAGCAACATTTGTCACCATGATGAACCAGGCGCTAAACAGACTCTCAAACATATTATTTTACCTCAATGACATCATCATATTTTCAAAAACAAAAGAGGAACACCTCACGCATGTCTGCAAGACACTCAATTGACTTGCAAAGCACAAACTATACGCTAAGCCTAGTAAGTGACAATTTATGAAAAAGGAACTCCTGTTCTTGGGCTGCATTGTGTCTGACGGAGGCATCAAAGCAGACCCTGATAAAATAAAAGCCATAAATAACATACAACACCCCACCTCTGTTAAACAAGTTAGATGCTTTTTCAGAATGGTAACTTACCTAAGGAAATACATCAAAGACTGCAGAAAGCTCACTGCACCAATCAATGACCTAACCAAGGGTAATGCCAAAAAGAAATTCATCTGGACTCCAGAATGTGATAAGAATTTCCAACTATTAAAACAAGCTTTGATTGAAGCACCAATATTGCAATACCCTAATAATAACGGGTGCTACAAGCCTGAGTCAGTAGCCAGTGACACTGCCATTGGCACAGTCCTACGCATCTGCTAGCCAGGGCAGCAAGATTTCCTGCCAGTATGTTACAAAAGCATAAAACTAACAAACACTGAGTAAAGGTACCCAATATACAATAAAGAACTGCTATCAATATATCACACATGCAAGAAATGAAGATGTTATCTTGAAGGACACTTAAACGTCCGAGTGCTAACTGACCACAAATCCTTAATCTATTTAAAAACTCAGAACACACTTGCGCAGCGCCAAACCAAATGGATGTCCTTGCTGGAACAGCTTAACCTGGACATACAATACAAAAAGGGGGCAGAGCTGGTAACAACTGATGCTCTCTCTAGGCTATGCCATCCAAGAGAGGATCATCCTGACCACCCAACCCCTGACTGGCCAAACCTATATAACACTGAGTACAAGACTAAAGGGAAAGTCCCTTCAACACATCAACTAACCCATGAAAAGCTAGTAAGGAATGAAAAACATTTCCACATATCAAATGACATGGTATACCAAATCATCAAGGATAAACACATTCCATACATTCCACTCTGCATAAAGAGCCGACACTATACTAAGACACCACTGTCTGCTAGGACACACAAAGGTAACAACCTATATCTCAAATTAAAAGAGATATTATAGTGGCCCAACCTGAATCAAGACATAATTGATGCTCTAAAGAAGTGCACAGTGTGTGAAAAATACGCCAGCACCAAGGCGCTACAGCCAACAGTCAACCCAGTACCTGACCCTGAACCATTTAAGGTTTGGGGACTAGATGTATTGGGACTCTTCCCAGAAACTAAAACAAAACAATGTTTCCCAATTGTAGCCATCAAATTTGTGACATGCTGGCATATCTGCCGGACAACAAAGAATCACAAGGCAGAAACAATAAATTGCTTCTTCAACAAGGCAATAATAGCTGACTATGGAACTTCAGACTACATCATAGCTGATGGAGCAACAGAGCTAACAGGCCATGTAGTAAACAACAATCTAAAAAAAGAACATCAAACACTCCACAACCTCGCCCTACAGGCCACAGGCCAACAGCAGAGTTGAACGCCTGAACAGCAGCCTTATCAGAACCCTGGTGAAAATAATGGATTTCAAAGCCAAAGACACATGGCCACTATATGTGAAACATGCATTACTAGTATCTCAGGTTTGTACCAATCAAGGGACAGGCTACTCACTGTTTGAAATAACATACAGGTACAAGCCAGAAATAGTCACCTGCAATAATCAACTGTATGTGAAGATCCCCCCAGGGAACCTCCCACAGTAGAACAGAAACCAGCTCTACAACACATACACCTCAAAGCCAAACTGGCAGAAACAAAGAGACTCAAAACCCAAAAGATAACCTCAACAGAGGACCCACTCCCCATCAACTCCCCCGTCTGGGTTCTAGCTGGGAACAGAAAGAAGCTAGACTCAGTACACAGAGAACCAGGAAGAATCATCAGATACTAACCAGACAGGAACACCTACCTGGTTAAGTTCCAGGGTGCCAAAGAGCCCATCACCAAAAAGTATCACAGATATTGCCTCTGCCCTAGAAAAGGAGAACACTCAACCTAGTTGGTGCCCACTAGTAAACAACTCCAGGAACATCAGGCGGCAGCTGTCAAGACAAAGCCTCCTCCTGATGTACCCAAGTAACCCCTTAAGGGAGGGGTGTGTCAAGGATCTGGATGTATGAGTATTCCGGCTATTGCCATCACACCTAACATCCAGTCATTGTTCTTTTGGTGCCTTTTCAATATACCATTTGACATACCAAAAATGGCAACAAACCAATATCAAGTGACTGCCCAAGTATCCAGAAACTCAAACCTATCCAGCACATGACCAGCCCCTGGGTTTGATCCAACTAAAATCCCCGCCACAGCTAAAGCTATATAAGTCTAATTTATTATCCAATAAAATATACTTCTTCTTTTCCTAATTCTATATTTGAAGCTTCCCTAAAATGTGCTCCTTATCAAAAGGTTAATTTACTCAATAAAGCTTCCATTTATCTTGGGCCAATAAACAAAAATAGTCAATCATACAACAAAAATAGAGTCAAATACTGAATTCCAAAAGTGAGATAGCAATCACATGTAACTCAAATCCATAATACACACAATCCAGTTACTTGCTGAAGCATTCTACATCAAATTTGGTTATGAGTGCTTGGCAAATATTATACAAACAGAGAACTCTTGAGGTTCAGTCGCAAAAGTGATGAGCTCAAACACAAAACAACTCTTTTTTTGAAAAAATTGATTTTTTTTGGGACTCAAATTGGAAATAAAGTATTTCAGGAGTGAATCCACCAAAATCTATTCAGGGAACTACAGCATTATTTTCAATTTATGTACATCTAAATTTGTACATTTATGTCTGAGAGAATCTCTCAAATAGGAGCACTCATTTAAATAAAATTAGTTTCTAGAAATACTTTGCTTTTATGTTTTTAATAATTTTTTTGTTTCTTTGTATTATTATGAGTTTTTCAAGTGAAGATAACTTTGATGTTGCTGAGGAGCAGTACCAGAAGCTACTCCAAGCTCAGGCTGCTGAGCTAAGGAGCGCAACCACTGTGTTTCCTGTATACACTCAATTTAATGCAAGCTGTGAAGAGGCTGAGTTGTATGTGTCACCAGGCCCATCCACAGATAGCTTTTCTGATAGCCAATATGGTGCTCCCCATGACTACTCCTAACCTGTGCATGTGCCACATTTTGGAGATTGGGAAACTGTAGCCCCCTCCAACCCAATCCAACCATTGCTTGAGAATTCAGGCCAACCAAATCTTGCCATGCCTAATTCATGTATCTTTATTCCTCAATCCTGCCAAAAACATCAAATAATAACCAATGAGGTGATAGAGAAGATCTTGACCCTCAAGCAGAATAACGTTAATTTGCCAAAATAGCCAATCAGCTTCAATTTACTAAGGAAGTGAGTAAGCGTGAGTTTCAAGCCCTCTTGAAGAGAGGGCAACCTCCAGAATTAACTCATACAGAATGGAACACCCTCCATGTCAACAATTCTCAAAAATATTTTTCTTATTTTCAATATTAAAGATTATTTTTTTCTTGATTAAATAATTGACACTGATAATATAAGCAATTTTTAATTTTCATTTGAGCTTTTAATTGAAATTATAAAAGATAAAGCAAAAACAATTTTTGAAATTGTTGACATGGAGGATGTTCCATTCTGTATGAAATAATTCTGGAGGTTGCTGAAGAGAGGTGGTGCAAAGCTGGGCAAGAAGCCAAAGAAGCAAGTTGACTCTCAGATAAAGGAGGTGCATCCCATCATGCTTGACCTTCTGCAATGTGGCACATACCTCCAATTGACTGAGGTCTATTGCCTACTTGGGCTCCAGGGTATATTCATTGCCAGCTGCACAGCACAACTCTGGATGCATGGGCTTGTAGTTAGTGTTCTGAATCTGACTAATTAGCCAGCCAATGAGTTAGATGATGGATCTGATTTTCCCTATGACCCTGCAGTTGGTGCCACTATCACTTTCTGCCTGTCCTTATTTTGGACAATATCATATTTATATTGTATTATAAATTGTCATTAAAATTCCATGACAACAACATTTTGAGTGAAAAAAACACTCCCAAGGGAAAAAAGAAGAAACCAGAGGGGATTGTGATTGATGCATTCCTTGAAGTTTCCTCAAAAGAGACTGTATTTTACCAAACCACAACCGGTTACACCAATGATTACTGGTACAGAAATTCCTCTCTGACATGCTTGCCACCTGGATCTTGGCCAATTCTTAATTCCCAATATTCCTGAGTCACCAAATGGAGTGCGCTGAAGTGGCCTCCAAGAAAATACAAGCAGACAGCTATAACGCCTCATTTTTACCTACCAGGCATGCTGATCTTCACCTGGGTGATGTGTTGTTCTTTAACATTAGAGAAACCATCTGTGAGCGCAACCCCAGAACCTTCAGCCAGGTGTTTAGTGCAGCCAACAATCCCATTTTGTCTTTTCCTTGTCAGAAGATTGTTGACATGTTTACAAAAATGGCCCTCAATGCTCTTGGCAACAGCCAATCACCAAAGGATCCACAGCTGCCACCTCATGATTCCTTGATGTACAAGCCAATTGCTGTCCTCCCTGCGTCAGAATATGATGTCATGTATAATCAATTCCTCCAAGCCAATTAAGACACTCAATTCCCACTGGGTCCTCCAGCCGCCCTAGTCCCCAGCCAATCCTCCCAGGTGACCAGCACCAAATCTACCAGCCAATCAAGTCCTCAACCCTCAATCCAGCCCGTTAACTAGTTTGCACTGCCCAATCCCATTTCCCCAATAAAACTTGCCCACCCCCAATAATATTATTTTTTTAAATTCATATTGGTTTAAAATTTATAAGTTTTTATAATTATAATAAATAATTTACATTTAAGTACAGTGGGGATTGATTTTTATCATACCACAAGTTAAATTTGGCTGCTTTAATAATTATTAATTCTATTATTTTTTATTATAACTTTAATATATTTGAAGAGCTACAATAAAGTGAATTTTAAAAATTACAAGTGCTACAGACCAGCAAATAGAATGGGTGTGCATTTGTGCTGTCTTTGTGCTTGGCTCAGACCAGACACTCCTCAGTTATTGCAACCAGTTTAACTTAATGAAATAAGCCTGTTGGAAATAAGGCATGTCTTTGTTTGCAAATTGGCACGCCGAATTGCGGTCACTCTAGCACCAGACCACTGGGTTCTCTAGTGCTATAATGAACACAAGTTGATGTGCCAATTTTCAAAAAAAACCATGTCTTATTTCCAACAGGCTTATTTCATTAAGTTAAACTGGTTGCAATAACTGAGGAGTGTCTGGCCTAAGCCAAGCACAAAGACAGCACAAATGCACACCCATTCTAATTAGCTGTTCTGTAGTACTTGTAGTTTTTAAAATTCACTTTATTGTACTTCTTCAAATATATTAAAGTTATATTAAAAAACAATAGAATTAATTGAAATAATCCCAACTCATTGCATATATCTCTGGAATATATGATCGACATATAAACCCTGAATGTGATTATTTTTAATAAATATTTATGTTGGGTCAAACTTGGAATATTGATTCAAGAATAAATTATATTGTACTTAGACAAAATTATATATGAACAAAACAAACTGTTAATTATACAGTAGTTACAAACCTGTTGAGATAAACAAAAAATCTCAGTCTAAAAACAATTACAATTCAGTCTAAAAACAAATGCAACTCAGTCTAAAAGCAAAATCAAGTTGGATCCAAATCTATTGTAATTTAATATAAATTCTATAATTTTTTATTTCCTTTTTATACTGAGTTGTATTTGATTTTGGACTGATATTTTTGTTTTTCTCAACAGGATTGAAAACTGCTGTACTAATATTGGGTTGGTTTATGAGCTCTAAAATATATGATCTACATATAACCCGTGAAAGTGGCTATCTTTTAACAAATATGTACTTTGGGTCAAACTTGGTATACTATTTCAATAATAAATTATATTATACTTTGACAAAACATATACATTAAGAAAACAAGTTGTTCATGATACTGAGATTGGGTTGGTTTACACACTCTAAAATATATGATCTACATATAACCTGTGAAAGTGGCTATATTTTAATAAATATGTACTTTTGGTCAAACTTGGCATATTAATCTGAGAAAAAATTATATTGTACTTGGACAAAACATACACATGAAAAAATATGTTGTTCACGATACTAGGTATGGGTTGCTATATACAATAAATATATATAATATTAAATAATAGTATTACTTAAAGCTAATAAATAATCATAGTAAAATTGAGATATATTTATTTAAACTCTATTATCTAAAATAAAATGTATATAGTTTATTGGGACATTTTATTGGTATAAAAAGGGTTAGAGTAATAACAAGAAAAAATATGGCAGAATTGAAGGTGCTGATAAAGGAATTGGACGTGGCTGTGGCTAAAATCAAGGTCAATCAAAAGGTGAAGGACATGCTAAAGGAGGTGATGCTAGAAGGCAACAGACTAGGCAAACTTACTGTGAAGGCCGTGAAGAAGAATATTCCCAATACTATCAACAAACTTGCAACCAGGCTCCTAAACATACAAAAAGATGTTCTTGCCTGTCTACAGTTCAAGCCACTGGGGTTTGCAACCATGGAGGTGTGTTCAAAGGATCCTGAGATGTTTGAGCAACTAAAAATAAAAAGAAACAGAAACCAACAGAAGGCCAGCAACCAACTAGTGACAAGTCCTGTGAAGCAGCCCTGGAAAGGGGAAAACAGGTAAAGATATAGAAGAAGGTAAAAAATAAAACATCAAATAAATAATAAGATCTTGCTAACTTTTTTATTTAGAAGAAACAAAAGGAGAAGTCCACCAGTACCTAAGACCCTACATATCACAAACATTTTACAGCAACTATGTTCCCCACATAGGGATCAGCTGATCCTGAAGCCAGCCACTGCCTCTGAAATGATTAATAAATTAAAAAATTATCCAATTAAACAATAACAACTTAGATCACTCTAACCAAAGCAAGATGTCACTGAATGGTGGGTCTTGGCATTGGCATTGGCCGCGGCCCCCAACCTGCAACTCAACCAGTACATTCTGGATATTGGCTTCTGCAATCTCTTTGTCATGCTTGTGTTGAAACCGCAGGCTTGACCCGCCAGCAAGGTTTCAACCAAGCGAGTCTGTAAACTGCAATCCAATTATCTGGTCACTTGAAGCCAGACTAGGAAGTCAACTCAAATTACCAAATCCAACAACATGAACAGATGATGATCCTTCATGGTGGATACCTTGTTTTGGCGCTTGACTCATAACCAGGATTAAGCCACCCCCTTCATCATCCAGCAATGTGATCACAAATCATGTTCCTGTTATCCTTGATTCACATGAACTATATAATCACTATCTCACAATAAAGATTATTATCCATCTTCTAAATATTTTCCCCATGTAACTCTGCTAAAACAGCACAGTTACAACACTTGTCTGAGATTTTGTTCAAACTATGCCATACCAAAACCTACCCAAGATGGAGAGAGGACAAGAAGAAGTCTGTTTCTGTTTTCTGACCAAGCACACACTATCACATATTCTAAAAAATTTCAATTAAAAATAAAAAGCCTTAGCTATAGTTCTTCCACTATCATGCCTGCTGTTATATGTGTTCTTGGAGACTTTGGGGCCTCCTGGTGCTCCAACAAGACTATAATACTGAAAACAATGGAAAAACCCTTTGTCACCACATCCTTTAAAAATAAAATCAGTACCTTATAAAATAAATTTTGTGAGTTCTCAGCCCTATTTTTAGGGCAGAGACTTAACTTGACTGTTTACCTAGGTCTTGTTATACTGATGTGGATTAAAGCAGAAGCCCACAACCAGTCTGATGTAATAATAAAACTGGATGAAGTGTGCCTTTTATTAGATGGAAAAAATTGCCCCTGGATACAGCTCAATAGAGCATATTATTCAGGATTCAGTTATTCTTTCCACCACATATGGGATGGTAGCTCCACCAGAAAAAATCCTCCTGGCCAATTATATCACAAGGCTCCTGTATTCTACCTGCTGCAATTTATATAGTACAGAGCCAATGTCAACATACCCATGTCAATATAAATTACTAGTCTATTTCAACGCAATGTCCTGAAATTCTGCCACTCTCACCCCCAATAAAAGTCTATGCCCAAATAATAACTTTAAATTATATATATTCTCTATAGTATAATCTAATCAACTCATCTATATTCAACAAATAAATACATAATAAAAAATGTTTCCATATATTCATTCATTAACCCTTCTTGCTTTGTTAATTTTTATTGCACATGACAGTATATAATTATAATTATATAAAGAATGTGAAATAAACTAACCTAAATAAAATCATAATAATAAAAATATATTTTTGTGTGTTATTTGTCCATTCATTCAATTGGCTTTGCTTTATTAATTTTTATTATACCTGACGCAATATGCAGAATCACAGAAATATAGTTGAAATAAATTAAGCTAAATAAAAACAAATATTAAAAATAAAGTGCAGAATAAAACATTCAGAATAGCTAAGCCTTTAATTGATTGGCTGCTGGGCAAGGCACACAGGGAGAAACAAATCTGCGTGACCATAGAATTTGGCCACAGTTTCAGCTGAAAGGGTATGGACACCAACCTGCAGCAAATTAAATAAATCATTGGGCCCAGGTGGCGCCCCTTTCTGAAAAATCTCTTGAGCCACGCAAAGACCTCCTCAATTGGGTTTAGGAATGGGGAATATGAGGACAGTAAGAGAAGGCACAAAGTGGATGTGGCCAATTGTTGGGAGGCAATTTCAACGCCAGGCTCAATCACCTGTAATTCATTGAGAATATCTGCCACCTTATGGAGTCTGAAATTGTCTAGCACAATGACATTGGTGAAGCCCTGGCTTGTGCGCCTCAGGTGCTCCTAAACCAATCAGATAAATTTGAGAAAGGTTGTACTGTTGTGGGAATCCTTGATCATCTGGTAGAGCTCTATGCCAAGGGGACCAAGAAGAGCTACCATCAAGTAGGCAACAGACCAAACAGCGGCACACTGGGACATACTCATACTTGTTTCTAATAGAGGACACAAATTAGGACTTATCAATGTAAAAACTTTGACAGTCCCCTTCTCCTTGAGAGCAGTAATTGTCTCAGTGTATTTCTGGTGGTAGACAATGTTGTCTGGGCTATTTTAATTATACAGAGATACTCAAAGCTTTTTCCAGGAGAAGTATAATTTCTTGACCACTTGGTAGCATGTGGAAACTGAAGCCTGGATTCCAAAAGCAGACTCAACCATTGACTGAATATTTTCCTGTTCAAGATGGCAGTTCTGCTTCATCTACTGTCAGATGGCCCACAGGTGTTCCTTAACCAATAGAACTGGTTTGCACTTGGATTTCTCCAAAAAGAGAACAGTACCTGCTTTCAGATAGTGTTCAGAGCCTGTGGGCAGATTTTCCAAGATCCTGACAATGGCTGCAGCCTTCTTGTAGTCTGGTCTCTCCTCCATGAGCCTTATGAAGGTCTCATGGGTAGCGTCAGGGATGACATGGTACTTTGGCTTTTTGGCTTTGGGAAACAACTCCACAGGCTCAGCCACAACACAGGGCATAGGCACTTGGCTGTAGAATTCAGCAACTTTTTTTCAGCACTTTCTGCCTTTTAGTAGTTTGTAAATACTGGGGAAGTTTGTCCTTGTCTCCTCCTTTTGAATCACTCACTTAAGGCATATATGTGGTATCAAGGACTGGCTTAACTTTCTCCAGAAGAGTTGCTGAAACACCATCACAGCGGTATACAGGGTCATACACCAAGGACAGCCTCTCAGTGGTGACATTGTTTACCGTTTTGGTGGTGATAACCTTGGTGAATTTTTGGGTCAGCTTCTGGACCCAGGGGTTGATGCTCTGCCCCCTAAAAGCTTGTGCTCCTTGAACCAAGTGTCATAAAGCTAGCAGCAAAGGGTTGCTAATTTCTACAAACAGTTAGTCAGGGATCTAATTCTTATTACTATACCTGTTGATGGTATAGTGGCAGCCTATAAAAGGACAGAAGAATATAAAGGTGTAAATACAAAACTAGTGTTTATTGTGATAGTGATGCACTTATGTAGTGGGAGGCAGGGGAATTTCCACCAGAGGAAGAGAGGCACAGTAAGAATGCCCTTCCTAATGAAGGAGAGTGGATTGGCACAGCAGAAAGTCCCGCACAAAAAAACAACCAGTTTCATGTGGCTTTCCTTAAGGAGGCAGGTGGCAATAACTTTGTTGTTCTATTATTAAACTCGGAAGTAGAGCCTGTGTCTTATGCACATTTAAAAGGCGAGTTTGAACACCCGTTTTAGAGGCGTTTTAAACGTCTTTATCCTTAGTAAAACCAGGATGCAATAAAACAATCATACAAATGTTCTGCTGCTCAATCCCTAGGTGGACAACTTAACGTCTAATCCATTCAGGATATGCAACACCAAGCATGTCAGTGCAGCGTCACTATTTAACTCTCTTCTACTGTCTTTTTTCCTGAGTGTCACAGCCCATACCATAGTCTGGCTGGGCTCCTGCAGGGGAAACAAGCCAAGCCTGAAAGGACATGTACACAATAAGCACAATTTGGACCAGGTAGTTGACTGCAGTAGCTAGGAGACACCAACTCTCAGTATGGGGCACAACCTGGTCAGCCAGCCCCAATACTGTGATGTAGACAAACCTCAACCTACTAAAGTCCTGGGCAGGAGGCGTGTTGGGTAGGGGGAGCAGTAGGAATTTCTTTCATAGCAGGCAGGATGGTCTCTTTAGCACAACCAGGAGGGAGATCCAGATGATGGGGGTGGAAATAATCTAAGTCAAGAGTGTGGGGCAGATTGACTGAGGTAGCAGTATGTAGCCAGGAGGGTATGGATAGGCAAGTTTATATTAAGTTGTGGATTCCCAAATAGATTCAAAGAGAATAATTAAATTTGAGCAAAAATAGATAATTACAGCAATAAGATAATGATTTCTGGTCATAAACTCATTTTATTAAGATGTCAACAGTTAGGAGGGCTTCTCCTCCTCACTACTTATACTTACTGGTAGTTTTGTGGCCTTTTATGCCACCAGAGAACTGATGGCATCAATTTCAGTTAAACTTACAATTTTGACTTGGATTTGCATACTTGGACCTGGGAGTTGATGCTCATTGGTTGGTATAACAGGAACCTTGATTGGGCTGCAGCAATCCAAGGTGCCACTGCTATTTATAGAACCTGTGAGCAATTGAGCGCCTGCTTGCGCAATTGTTAATTGCGCTCCCAATGTATCATTTCCTGATAATGAAGATGGCCAAAATTGTTAATGGAATCAAAGCCAGGGATTTGAGGCTTGTGTGCCTCTTGAATCCCAGGTCATTTGTTAATTGAAAGGGGGCTTTCTTGCTCTTAGAGACAATTTGTGAGGGTTTTCAGGCTGCAGGTAGTTTTGCCTATAAGAAGGCCAGCTGGTTGTCCAGGGCTTTATGGGCCCTGACACTGAGTAGACACTTGGGTTGCACTAACTCTGTGCTTTGACCCAAGGGGGCAACTGCAACTGTGGCTCCCCATGGGTCCATTCTCACTGTTGTTGTGAAGCTTCTATTTTGGTATAAAAAGAAAAAGAAAATTAAAATCAGTCTATCTATATATATTTTTATTTTAATTTTTATCTCTCCATATATATTAGCATGAAAATTTGTAGTCACTACCATTTGTTTTGAATTAGATTTTTAGATTTTTATATTAATTACTTCCGGTTGTAAATGTGCACTGTTGATCATAAGTTTAGATAAATTTGATATTTTTATTGATTCTAATCCAAAAACGGACATCAGAATATTTATTTCCTTTTTTATTTCAAATTTCATTCTTAATTAGGATGATTTGATAACAGTATTATAGATTCATTCATGCAGCTTGATATTTACGTTGTAAGTTTCAGTTGCTATTCTGGCTTGTTGTTGTGACAGAGATTTCCAGATAGTAAGAAGCTGTCTCTGAGTGATGGGGAATCATCACCCAAATCCACATGGAGCTAATGTCAACCATCAACACAGCTTCAAATAGTGTTTTGTGAAATTTCCAAATGTGATGTTAGGGTTAAGTAAAATGATTAACCCTAACCAAAAGAGCCCAAGATAAATAGCCTGGGAAAGCATCATAGTGTCTTCAGAATAAAATTCAGGACATTGAGATACAACCAGATTTTCAGCTTGGAATACAGGTGGAACAACTCTGAGACTGGCCAGCATGGAATTAACATTGGGCAGAACCAACAACAAACTGCCAATGGCCTGGCCCCATCTTCCAGTAATGATCCAGCTGAGAATCTGATTGTAGGGGATGTAACGCAACAACCCAACTACTAGATGCATTCTTAAAATAAAATTAGACCAAGGGATATGTGATTTTTATTGAGTAAATTTTAGAAGGACTAAACTCTTAAGAGTTGAAACAGTGAAAATTATCAATATATATAAAAATTTAACTAAGCAATACCACCTGGATCCTGGGCTCCTATTCCTTCCACATTGTCAAGTGAGTATCTAGTCCAGTTTGAAAAAAACCTTGAGTGACCAACTTCTGATGACCACGCTGATAAATAATATCATATTGGGTGACCCTCAAATTATGTTGATTTATTAACATCAGCTTAAAATGGGGAATTGGATTCAACTGGCAAACTGGAGCAGCTGTAACCCATTTTCAATTGAACTTTTGATTTAAGTTTGTTAAATCAGTCAACTTTGTTAAAGATTTTTGGCTTTCTGAGCTTTTCTACTTGGCTGAATAACCCCTGGCATTATGGAATTTACTGTGACAGTTGCTGGATCAAGTTTGTAACTTTTGTGACTGAGATTCTTGTGTTCACCAAAAACATATTAAACATAGTAGATGTATTCTGTGACTAAAACTCATGTGTTCTAGTGTTTGGTACACTTGTTATTTAATTGTTAAGCATTTTCCCCCAGCTTGAACAGGTTTTTGTATGATTGGACATTTTTTCTAAATAGCACTAATTTTCTGTGAAATTATCTTCTATTTAGTTCTATCAAGTTGAAATTTGTTTTTTGACTGAGCTCATGCATTCTAAACTGACTAATATATGTTTATCTTGACAGGTTTGAAAACTACTGTAATGATATCCACAAAATTTTTGTTGTTTACCAGTGATTGCAGACAGGGGGCAGTTAGGGCTCCCCAATTAGGGATGAACCTTCTGAAATACACAACCATTTCCAAAACATACAAAGTTCACTCTTGTTACATTGTGCTGGCTTGTCTTTGATGGCTCTTACTTTTTCTGGGTCAGGTTTAGTCCCATCATTCCTTAATGATGTGGCCTATGAATGGAAGTTTGGCTGAGAAAATTCACACTTGGAAGGTTTGGCTACTAGCTGACTGCCTTTGAGTGTGTTGAGTACCATAAAAACGTATTATCTGTGTTGTTCCTTGATGAGGCTATAGATAATTATATCATCTAGATAGACTATTACATTTTCCTAATGTGCTCTTTGTAAATTTCATGAACAAAGTATTTAAAGGTACTGGGTATGTTTTTATACTAAAGTTAAGGACAAAACATTCAAATTTTTCACATCTTGTCTTGAATGCTGTCTTTGGGATGTCTTCAGGCCTAACATAGATTTGATGGTATCCTGCTGTTAAGTCAATTTTTGTGAAGAACTGTGATCCTATAAAGTATTAAAGAGGTTGTAAATAAGGGGAAGGGGATACATGTTCTTAATTGTGACTTTGTTGAGTGCTCTATAATTGGTGACAAGGAGCAAGCCTTCATCATTTTTTTCTACAAAGAAGACAGCAGCACCAAAAGGCAATGTTGAGGGTCAAATGATGACTTTCTCAAGTGCTTTATCAAGATAAGCTTTCATAGTGTTGTCTTCTTGGGGTGTTAGGAAATAGATGGGTTGTGCTTTTAGTACACTTCCCTTGAGGTCAATTTTGTTTTGCATGCCACCTTTGGGTGGTAATCCTGATAGGGCTTCTTAGAAGACGGAAGGAAACTCACTGACAAGCTGATCTTGGATATAGTCCTTTTCACATCTGTCTTCCATATTCTTAAAATAAATGACTTTATACATGCAGGTGTTCAAATTGATCTTGCTGGGGTCAGTTTCTTCTTCTGTTTTCATGATTTTTACAAACACATGGTCCCTCATAAGTGTGTCAAGGTGAGTTGGGTAGACATGGTGGTGAACTTTGCCTTGTTGTATAGTGAGGATAGCGCTATCCCAGTCTATATGAGGTTTGGTCTTTCTTGTCTAATCCAGGCCAAATATAACATCATCTTGGGGATTGGTATGATGGGGCCACTGAGCGTGGTTTGCACGTCTCCAATTTGGGCGCGGAAAGGTTTTGCCTCTTGTGTGACTGGTGTGCTTTGGTTGTCTGCCATGATGCCCCTCTTGATGTTGCTTTGGCCTGTAGGTTGTTTCATGAGGTCAGCAAACTTCTTGTTGACAACAGATTGTCTTGCTCCAGTATCAAATAGTGCTTTTCCCTGATATCTGAGAAAGCAGAAATAATAAGTGAGGAGTTTATTTCCAGTTTGGGCGACAAACAGTATAGGATTTCTAGAGGGTATTTGGATCATGGTGATTGAGTCTATGTCCTGGTCCCTGTATGAGTCTTGTAGGTTGGGGGAGGGCGGCTCACCTAAACACTCTCATGAGCTTTTCCCTCCTTGTTGGTGTCTTCAGTACTTGCTTGGTTAGCCTGTGTTGTACAGTTTACGTTTTGAGGCTGAGAGATATTGCTCCTTTTGTTCTGCTTATTGGGGAAAGGGTCCTTCTTTGCCATGAGGCTTTCTTTTTGCTTGTTTGTTGAGTGTAGATTTTCAGATTTTTGAGCTGGGTGTTTTCCTTCCAAGAATATATCTTCAAGGTTTGTGCAGCAGGCCATGTCAAACTGACGTCTGATATGTGTGAGGAGGCTGTTGTAGAAGTCCAATTGAGGTCCTGGCTTGTCAAAGTTGATGGTACTGGGGGCTTGGTCATGGATATCTTTTTATAATACAATATATTTTTCAATTATTCCAATTGTCTTGAAGGTTCTGAGTTCTGTCATTGTCATCACATCAGAGTCTTTTATGGTGTGATTTGCTAAAGAGGCCTCCTTGAATGCATCCAAGCCCTTGTATGGGCAGTATTTTGCTCAAACAAGTCACTCACAAATTATGAGGCTCTGCCTGTTACTTATAGGGTAATTTCACTAAACCATAGTCTTAAGGTATAGCCAACTTTTGAAAACTTTTTTGAGTACTTTGTATCCATATTTTGAGATTTTCTTGGTGTAGACCTGATAATGTTCCAAATTCTGCTGAGCAGAGGAGTTGAAATACAATATTGTGTATTTTGGGCATGTCTTGAATTAGAGGCAGGTTCAGGACTTCTTGTGTGCTGAGGAAGTTGTACTGTTTAATTGGTACAAGAAAATTATTAAAGACAGTGTGCCCAGTGGTGACTTCCTGGCACTCTCTATATCTTTATAATTTTAGGAGATTACCACTGTTGGGTTCTTTTCTTGGGAGGAATTTTCCTTAAGGCAGGTAGGTGCATATAGCCTACCACTGGTATCACTGTTGAGTATAGACCTCTTAAAATTATATGAAGCAAGATACAGGGGAAAATTAAGAATATATTAATATTTTAAATGATACAGAGATATAGTATTATATAGCGCATGGGAAGCCACATACTGTACATGTATGTCATGGCAGCCATGAGGCTTTTCCAACTAGTGCTTCTCTTAGGATTTCAGATTATTGATCCCTGTAAAGCATGGGGGTATGAAAGGAGTGCCACCAACTATTTGGTAGTTGGATAAATTCTTGGGGAATCAATTTCCTGGGAGGGAGTAATTTTAGAGGAAGTGATACTATATCAACCTACAACAGCTCACCCCAGGAGATCCAGAAATGCCAAGCAATTGATGAAACAGAACTAGGCTTGGTGACTAAACAGTAATGCTGATAAATTTAAATACCAAGATATATTTGGCATAAGCCAAACAGTTATTCATAAATCTATGGTTAGAACCATATAACCAACCAAGAAGAGGAACACAAAGGAACCAAACATGCCACCCAGATAACCCCAGAATAGGGGCTTGAGGGCCCAAAGTTGGAATTCAACATATATACAGTCCCTTAATCCCAAAGGACATGTCTATTGTCATCTTAGATAATTAAATAAGTTGTTATGAATCTTTGATTAATTTTTTTATTTATTTCATCTTTGCTCTGCTGTACTTTTAGATAGTCACCACCCAGCCCACTCTTGGGTAGACATCAATTTTTCCCAAGACACCAAAGGGATCACTGAGACTACCACCTCTCACCTGGAGTGTTATAAGGCCCTGCTAATTTTATCTAGTACCCTCTAAATCACAACCATAAGCTGTGGACCCTTGAAGGGCTTCTCATTTATATACACTCAGGAAGCACTGTAACTCTTACCAATCATACTGGACAACAAAGCAGTCATCATAAAGCCCTTTATCTTCTGAGGTGATTTCAACAACTCAGACATCTAGTTAGTTCCTATGAAGCCCCCACTCACACCAAGGCCAACTGTGTCATAATTAGATGAGATCCCCTGCCTGGACAAAGAAATCAACTCTTGGTATAAGTATACCTAGCCCTCACTGGATGTGATGATCCCACTTTATCAACTTCTAACCCCTGGTCTGTATCAAGAAAAGTGGTACTGCCTATTTAAGTTAGGCTCCATCATTTGGGGGGATGTGCCCTTTCCTGCCACCATTACTTATTCTGAAACAGATACCCAGAAATCATGGCACCTCAATAGATCCCAAGCCTTATTTTCAGATAAAGGTGAAGCTCACTGTACCATCTGTACTTTGGCTTACCCTGTATAGTGAAGACTTTTTTATACTCTTCTAATCAGAACCCTGATGCCATAACTGTGCTGTTTTAGCAGAGTTACACAGGGAAAAATATTTATAAGATAGATAATAATCTTTATTGTGAGATAGTGATTATATAGCTATTGTGAATCAATGGATAGCAGGAACATGATTGGTGATCACACAGTTGAATGGCAGAAGGGGGTGGCTTGATCCTGCTAATGAGTCAAGCGCTAAATCAAGGTATACATTGTGAAGGATCATTGTCTGTTCAACTTGATGGATTTGGTAATCCAAGTTGACTCCCTAGTCTGGCTTTGAGTGACCGGGTAATTGGATTGCAGGTCACAAACCCGCTTGGTTGGAACCTTGCTGGCAGGTCAAGCCAGCAGTTTTGACACCCCCCGGCTGAAGGTTGGCCTCCTCTGGAGGCAGGTTGTCAGGGAGGTTGTCAGGAGCCTGGGCGCCACACTGAACCAGTTGTTGTTTGGTGGAGGGCAGGGCGGTTTTGCGTTGTTTCTGTCTCACTTTGCAGGGTTGTAGGCGGTCGTGGTGTAAGGTCTTGTCTTGCTTGCTTTTCCCAAGGCCTTGCACAAGATAAGTGTTATTGTTGTTTACCTTTAGAATGATCACTGGTCCTACTTTTTTGGGTTGTAGTTTGCTTTTGTCAACATTCATGACCAAGACTTTGTCCCTGACTTCATTTCTTTGACAGATGGGGATGAAGGTCTTTTGTAAGCATTCCTTTTCCTTGGTTGCTTGTTTGCTGTTGGCCTCTATTACTTGAGGATCTGAGCAAGGGGGGACTTGACTTGGAATTTCCAGTTTAGATCCTGTCAATGCTTGAATGATATTTGGTTGTGTGCCGTATACCAGTTCAAACAGGCTTTTCCCAGTGGATCTGTTCACTTGGGTTTGGCACACAAGTAATGCAGTTTGTAGCTGCTTATGCCAGTCTTCAGGTCTCCCGGCGGTGAGTTTGGCTAGGGCTTGCACAAGGCTACCATTAAGCCGCTCTATGTGTCCATTGGCCTGTGGGTGATATGGTGTTGTGATGGTGTTTTTGACCCCATTTTTGGCAAGGTACATGTTGGTGTTTTCAGAGGTCAATTCTTTGCCCCCATTGGTTATCAGGAGTTCTGGCTTTCCAAACCTGCTGATTATTTCCTTGCCAATGAGTTGTTGGACGTTGTTGCCAGTGTGTATTTTCACTGCTTGGGCTACTGGCCATCTTGTCGCAAAATCAATGGCTGTGATGATGTATTATTTGTTGTTGTGCTTTCCTGGCATGGGGCCCACAATGTCAAAAGCCCATACTTTAAACGGTAGTTGGGTTTGAATGGGGAGTACAGAATTAGGCGGAGTTTTGCTTTTGGCAAACTTTTTGCAAACCTCTCACTGTTCTAACTCTTCCTGGGCATTACAGTATAGGGTTGGCCACCAGGCTTTATGTATTAGGAATTTGTATAGATTTTGGCTCTTAGTATGTCCAAGATCTCTGTGGTAGCAAAGAATGGTATTGACTTGTTGATGTGTGGGAATGTAGGGAATGGTTGTGCCATCTGACATTTTTTTGTGAAGAGTCCCGTATACGTCAGCAAAGAGGTGCTCATTCTTGATGACTGTTTCTCTGGTGATATTGGTTGTGCCTGCAGGGAACCCTTTGTCTATTGTACGGAGCACTAGAAGAGGCCAGTCTGGGTCGAGCCCATTCTCTCCCCTAGAAGCGCGGACATACAGGCGGGACAGGGCATCTGCCATGGCAAGTTTGGCCCTGGGCTTATATTGGATGAGCATGTTAAACCTTTCTAAGATTTCCATCCATCATGCTTGGCGACATGACAGGTTTGCTTGTGTCTTGAAATAGATGAGCAACTTGTGATTGGTTAGTGCTGTGAATTCTTCCTGCCGTTCCAGGTAACAGCGCCATTTGACTAGGCAGTGTACAATGGTTAACAGTTCTTTGTTGTGGATTGGGTATCAACACTTGCTGTCTGTCAATTTGCGCAACTTGTAGGCTACGGGCAGGAAATCACCATCACTATTCTTGATTTGTAGTACTCCCCCAATGGATGCATCTGAAGCATTGGTTTCCATCTGGTATTCTCTGTCTTGTTTGGGGTATTGTAAGATAGGTGCTGTTGTGAGCTTTTCCTTGAGACGTCTGAAACAGAGGTCATGTTGGGGGGTCCATACAAACTTGGACTTGGCGCCTGTTATGGCAGATAAGAGGGCGGTCAAGACGCCGCAGTTGGGTATGAAGCATTGTACGTAGGCCACCATTCCCAAGAAGGTGTGGAGTTCTGATTTGTCCTTGGGAGGTGGCATATTGCAGATGGCTTGTATCTTCTGCCTGTTGGGTTTGATGCCATTTTTTGAGACTATGTGTCCCAAGAAGAGTAGTTGTTCTCGGAAGAACTGGCATTTGGAGGGCTTGGCCAACAGTTTGTGTTGTGCCAGGGTTGCAAAGACTTCCTCCAGGTCTTTGTGATGCTGTTCCACCAAGGGGCTGTAGACAATGATATTGTCCAGGTATATGAGGGCGTGTCTGCCTATGTGTGGCGCAAACACTTTTTTCATGAAGGTTACAAAGGTGGACGGGGCATTGGTCATGCCAAAGTTGAGTGCCACACATTTGTAGGAATTGTACTTAGTGCGGAAGGCTGTCTTGGGGATGTCTTCCTCCTTGATGCAAATCTGGTTGTAGCCTGCGGTTAGATTGATCTTGAAGAAGACAGAGGCTCCTCCCAAGGCATCAAAGAGATTGTCAATAAGTGGTAATGGGTAGCAACACTTAATGGTGACTTTGTTTAAGCTGCGGTAGTCTGTGACCAGGCGTAAGGTACCGTCCTTTTTAGCCACAAAGAATACGGCAGCCCCAAAGGGAGACTGTGAGGGGCGGATAAGTCCTTTTTCTAGTGCCTCCTTGAGATAGGCGCGCAGGGCGTGGTCCTTGTTTGGGGTCAGCCTGTAAATGGGGTGTGCCTTGGGTACAGCCCCCTTGAGTTGGATAGAGTGTTGGATGTCTTTCTCAGGGGGTAGCCCAGGTAACGCCTCCTTGAAGATTTCTGGGTGCCGGGCCACAATGTCACAATCTTGCGGTGTGGAGGTATCCTGGTGATCCTTGAAGTGTATGATCTTGTACTGGCAGGAGTCCCAGTCAATTGCTTTCAGGTTTTCCTTCTTGTCCAAGGTCTCCGTGATGCGTACAAAGACGTGGTCTTGTAGGAGTTGGTCTACAGAGTCTGGGTAGATTTAGTGGTTGACACCTTCACGCTTGATGATCAGCACTGAGGTTGCCCAGTCCATGTGAGTGTTGTTTTTCTGTAACCAGTCTAGTCCCAGTACAATGTCAAACTTAGGGAAGTCAATGACGGGACCTTGGATGGTGGAGTGGAGATTCTTGAGCATGACAGAGAAGGGAGCAGTTTCTTTTTTCACGGCAATGTGATGTTCATCAGCCAGGACCACGTTTTTAATCCACAAAGGATTAGTGGCCAGCTTGAATTTATCCACAAAGCTACTGTTGACTAAGGTTTGATCTGGGCCCAAGTCCAAGAGTGCTGAGCTTGTGTAACTGCAAAAGCAGAAAGGGTAAGACATCAATTTATTGGGATGTCTGGCAATGGTGTATAGTACCGGGTCTTCCGAGGGCACTTGGATCATTGGGCATTGGTCCACGTCCTTGGTCCGGTATTCATTGTTGGGCAAGTCAGGAGTTGCGTGGGGAGAGCTTGGCTTGCTTAGTGCTCTCCCCGGGCTTTTCCCTCATCTTGGTTGCCTTGGGTGGCGGTGACACGGAAAAGGGTACAATTTGATTGGCTGTTATTCCCATTCCCATTTCCATTCAAGTTTGTGGGCTTGTGGCTGTTGTTGTTACCGTTGCCTCCAGGAGGTGATTGAGAGGAGCGCCCACTTGAATGTGAGTCGTTGGGTCTTTCTTGTTTCCCAGTCTTTGCCTTGTGTAGAGCGTTGGATGTTTGTTCCGCCTTTTCCGCTTCACGGTACAGGCTTTGCAGGTTGGTAACCTGGTCCAGGTTCACATGTTTCATTACATGCAACTTGAGAGCGTCGTAGTACATGAGGTGTGTGGCTGGGGTGTCAAAGGCCATGTCAAATGGGGCACAGAGACAGAGTTCCTTGTAGGCGCGGGTAAGTTCCTTCACGGTGCCTGTCTGGGTTAGGTTCTTTACTTGGCGTATGATCATGAGTGCCGTATCCTTAAGCACAAATCTCGCCAAGAAGTCCTGTTTGAAGGTGTCCCAGTTCTTGTCAGTGTGCTCTTTGTGCCACTTGTCACACCAGGTGCCAGCGTCATGGGTCAGACAAATGGAAATCTCTGCAATCCAAAATTGCTGTGGGAATTCCATCTGAGCCAGCTTGCTTTGGGCGGACTGGATCCATGCGGCAGCATTTTTTTTGTTGGCCCCTGCAAAGGGCTCCAAGGTGGCGCTGCAAAGTCTTTGTGCAACATAGGTGGGCATGGTGGTCTTGTCTGCTGGTTGTGGCACCAAGGAGGGCACCTGAAAGAACCCTTGGGCGGACAGGGCGTTGAAGGCAGGTAGCAGGATCACTGTGTTTTGATAGAGGACAAAACCATCAGGTATCTTGGTACCAGGAGCATACGGCGTCCAGCTGGGCGGGAGGCCAGACATAAATTTGTTGAAGATTTGTTGGCCGCAGCGTGTGCGGGCAACAGGCGGAATTTTTCAGATAAGGTAGGATGGAGAACCTACCTGATCTACCAATGTCATAACTGTGCTGTTTTAGCAGAGTTACACGGGGAAAATATTTATAAGATAGATAATAATCTTTATTGTGAGATAGTGATTATATAGCTATTGTGAATCAATGGATAGCAGGAACATGATTAGTAATCACACAGTTGGATGGCAGAAGGGGGTGGCTTGATCCTGCTAATGAGTCAAGTGCTAAATTGAGGTATCCATTGTGAAGGATCATTGTCTGTTCATGTTGATGGATTTGGTAATCCAAGTTGACTTCCTAGTCTGGCTTCAAGTGACCGGGTAATTGGATTGCGGGTCACAAACCCGCTTGGTTGGAACCTTGCTGGCGGGTTGAGCCTGCGGTTTCAACACTGAGATGATCCTGGTTTATCTGGGATGATTAGCCCCCTCTTAGAAGAATTTGGTTCATGAGGATAGGGTTCCTGGACATGTCCTTTAGCTGAAGATAATCTAGACCATGACTTCCAGGGTGATAGGGGAAACTTGGACAAGTAGTTGGTACCCATATCTTTCCAGCCCGATATCCAGGAGATTAATTAGGATAAGATTCAGGACTGGCTTTGGACTTAATCACCTTGAGGCCACCCAAGGCTGTCCAGACAGAGCACTGGCTACCTGTTACATCACAATAAAGGGATAAAGCCCATTAATTGTACTGGGTTACAGAACCATGGGGTAGTTGCAGGTATATCAGCAAGAAAGTTTTTGCCCCAGCCAGCCCTATGTAAGGAATAGCCTTCCTTCCCCTAAAGAAATAAATAGCTTAACTCCAGGAATCAATTCAGCTGGAAAAACAATTAACTGTTGACAAGCTGGGCAAAAACTGCATTTGCCAATGAGGGATTGTTTATGCTGTCAGCATCCCTAAATGAAATCAATTCAGAGTTGATATTCTGTATTTAAATTTAAACAGTAAACGTAAACCTGAAATGGATTTTGAAACCCAAAAGCCCAATATAAACCTACTTTAGATTAGAAATCAGCTCTGTTTGTCATACCTGGAAGCAAGATTGATGTAATTGTTGCAACTGAACCAATCATAGTTGAGTATTTAATTGTGGAAGACAACAGTCCAATAGAAAGGGCAAGAATAAGAATAATAAGGCCATGTTTTTTGGTCATTATTATCACTAATATACTATATGGGGAAAGTCACAAGGCCACAAGGGGGTGGCTTAGTGAAGGTTTCCATATAAGGGCTGGGACCATGGAATAACCTGCACAGGGATCAGCGTGTCAAATTGGCAGCGCTCCTAATTAGGAGATAGTGCCCACAATTTGACATTGCCACCAGATTGATCCATGCCATTAAACACGTCATGGGGCAACTCATCAAGCGCCCCCTGTGTATTGTGAGATATGTTAACAGGCAAGTGTGGAATCTTGATTTCAAAACAATCAACAAACCATTAATCAAGAGAAACTCCAAAACCACTACCACAATTATAACTTGCACCAATAAGAATTAAAAAACCCCACAGACAGCATAGGGTTAACCGGTGACCCAAACAACCAACCAGACTTGGATAAGCAGCCAAGGCTAGGAAACACTGTACATCCAAGCAATCAACAGGCATCACCCCAAGCCAGCAAAAAGTTACCCAACCTGCCATAAAACCAAGCCTCTACTTCCCTCTGCTTTGCTGGCTTCTGCTTGCTGGATGCTGGTGAAGAACTTTTGCACCCCCAGAAGGTGCAGAACCAGCAGGTTAACTCCCCCTCCTCCCATGGACCCCTGTCAGTATCTAAGCTGAAGACCTCCTCCAGAGAAAATTTTCAACAGGGCTTTCTTTCCTGCTTGATCCACAACTGGTGCTATACTCTCTAAAGTAACTGATCCATGGTAGGGTTGTAGCTTGCTTGGGATGAAGCTGCTCATTCCTGTAGGGGGCCAGTGTTTGATATGCATATCCTGACAAGCCAAGGTGAAATTTGGCTCCCCTGAACCTGCCCCTACCAAGGAATCTCAAGGCTCCATCCGGTACCAAGTTGAACCTGGCCACCCCAACAAAGATCCACAGGTGGTAAGGAGCCATCTCCATGGGGTGGGGGATCACCACCCAAACCCACATCCAGTTGATGATTACCCACCAACCAAGCTTCAAATACTGGGTTGTGAAGCTTTCAAAGGGTACACCAGGGTTCAACAAAGTGATCAAACCCAACCAGAAGAGTCCTAGATAGATAGCCTGGGAAAGAGTTAGAGGGGCTTCTGGGTAAAGCTCAGACATTGAGAGGGAACACCTGTCTCTGGTTTGGATTGGGCAGGAGAGGCCCCCAGATTATGGGGCATCAGAGTAACATCAGGAGGCGCTGATGGCAAAGTATCCAAGGCGGGTCCCCATCTTCCAGCAATAATTTGGCTCAAGATCAGGCTATAGGGATGTAGCAGAGCAGACCGGCTACTGGATGCATTGGAAAATAAAGTTGGCCCATGAGGTTATTTGATCTGTTGATTAATCTAGGAAGGGCTCAACTCCCAAGAGCTGAAGTGCAAAAAGTTTCCAATAGGTACCAGATTTTGGCCAAGCAATACCCCCTGGATCCATGGCTCCTATTAAGTCTACATCATCTAAAGGGTACCTGGACCACTACACAAAAAACCCTTGGGTGATTGATCTCTGTCAACTGTTCTGGTAAATGAGGTTGTATCCAGTGACTCTTGGATCACGTCTATTTATCAGGGTTGTTGCACAGGATGATTGGATCCAGCTGACAAACCAGGGTGGCAGTAACTCATTTTCAATCAGCATTTTGGTTTATATCCGTCAATTGAGTTACCTTGGTTAACAGTTTGCACAACTCCCAAGCTTTGTAACTAGGACAAGTAATCCCCGGCATCATGGAAACTACCCTGACAGCTGCCACCTGGCTCCTTATGTTAACCCTGCCCATTCTTCTTCTACCCTTCCTCCCCAAGCTCTTTGGTACGTTTTGGGGTATACCAGCAGTTACTACCTCTTGAACCAGTTCACCCCCCTCTTGGGGAGATTCAGATGGATAGGGCATCTCCTCCACATATCAACAACAGGGATGCCCATAGGTTCCACCCTAGTCAAGTTTAATCCAGGTCCCCACCCCCATTATCTTGGAGGAAAGTCCCAGACCAGGAGATCCCTGCCACAGTAGACCTTCCCACACTTGTATGCCTGGCAAAGATGGCCGGGAGGATAGGTGGGGGTAAGCTACTGGGTACTTAAGGGTACCCAGGTTATCCTTTCTGGTCAGGGTGAGGTCTAGGTATACCTCTGCTGGATACCATGGACAGATGTCTGGATGGGTCTAGATCTTCAACAGCAAGCCTACCCTGCTCGACCAAGACTTGGTGAAAGGGTGAGTTTTCTGAGTTGGGCTATGGTTGATCCCAGATGTCCAGGGTTAAACGGGGCCTTTGAAGCTAACTGGTATGTCTCCTTGATTATAGAAGCACTGGGAAGTCTTTGGGAGGGGTAGGTTGCTAGCAAGTTGTGGGGGTATGGGATGTTATTAGAGATGAGATGGGTACAGAAATTTTTGCAATCTGTGCTGGGACCAAGCTTCACCTGCCATGGTCTGGGGTTGACTTTGTCAGCTGGCCATGGATTTTTTTGTGGTGTCTGATCATAGGTTATTAAATGATCCCTTTTGATTGGAAAGGGTATCTATGGTTTTTTAATTTGTGTTTTACTATAATTATCTAGAGCAAACTGTGGTTTGATTGGGACTTGTGCTAGGAGATGATGCTGGATAAAGCTTGCAGTAGATTGTAGCTGTTTGGTAAAGTCTTACAACTGAAGCTGCTCAGATTCTACACCATGTACCTTGCACAGATTAAGATCATATGTTTCATCTGTGGAACCTGCCTTCTGTTTATATCTTTTGACCTACTCTAAAGGCGGCAAACAGATTGGCACAGATTGTTTTGTGATCTGAGCTAGAACCACCAAAAAATGGGGTTGTGACTAGGGCTGTGTCGGCCCAGAAAAGGGATGATTACGGCAAATGCCGTAATTGCCCTGTTCACCCTTCCCCATTTACTTCTTTTGGATTCCCCCAGCATAGGGGAATCCAAAATTTCATAAAAAAAGAAGGCCTTGAAAGGCCTTCTGTTTTCTGGCTGGGCCAGAAAAAATAATTTAAAATAAAAAACTTTTTTGAATGAATTTAATTTCAAATTTATATGCTTTAAATTTTTTAAGAGAGAAGCAAAAAGAAAATATAAATTTTAATTTTAAAAAAAATCCGGAAGTTGAACTTCTGGATTTGCTCAAAAAATGAAATGATTTCAAGGGAATCTTCTCAAAGAAGATTCTCTTGAAATCATTTCCGGATTTTGGACGGGTGGCTTCTTTTTAGAAAAGAAGCCACCCGTCCAAAATCCGACGCAGCCTTAGTTGTGACTCTGGGATCACATGATCCTTGTGACCGTTCAACCCCTAGTGGTTAAGTTTATCTTTTGAGGGTGGCTCTTGTTTTGGGGTTACTGGTGAGACGGTATCGCTGATGGGTGGAGCTAGGGTGGGGTTATGATGGAGGATATGGAAGAGGATTGCTTGGGGTTTATTGGTGGGTTAATATATTTTGGGTTACGGCTGGGTGGCGAACCAGTAGAGGGAGTTGGTGAGGCTATTACCTTCGTCCATTATTTGTGGGGAGTTTGAAAACTCGGTATATGCCGCTTCGGGGTGGACGATGGCGTGGGCCATGTGGACGTAGGTCCGCCATCGTCCCAGGATGGGAGGGTTGGTGCGGTTCAGCGAAGTGGCTAGAACTGGGTAGGCTTCTTTCATCCAGGGTTTCTCGAGCAGGAGGTGGGAGATGGGGGTGAAGGGAAGGAGTTGGATGCCGTGCACGTACTCAACGTTGGGACCAAACCAAGTTGCGTAGTCTACCTTGGTTCCCCACACGATACCAGCCGTCTTCTGCTTGGCAAAGACTTCGGGGTAGACGGAGTGGCCAGAGTACATGTGCCAATACGTCTGGGCACTACGGATTTCTGTCATGAGAAGGAGGTTGGCCAGGTTGGTCATGGGTTGGTCGTTGAGGGCAATGGCGAGGAGGTACATGGCGTAGTAGGCATTCACTGACTCACTGGTGCTCTCTTGGTTGCGGTTGTCAATAAACTCGTAGATGCCCGCTGCCCAGGAGTGGCCGTCGTAGAAGTCTTTGTGGCGGAAGCGGGGAAAGTATTTGTCGTTTGGGTTTGGGTTGGCAAAGTCCCGCACCAGCAGGATGAGTTGGTCCTTCCACTTTTCTAACCAAGCGGGGTCGTATTTGCCAACAACCGCAGCAGCATAAAGGAAGTAGCCGTAGTGGAAGTGGTGGTCATTGTACATGCCATTCCCAAAGTCCGCTTCATGATCTTTAAGGCCATCGCTGGTGACTATTCCGCCCCAAGTTCTTTCGTAAACCAAGGCATTTTCATTCTTGCCGGTTAGCCAAGGCTCCAACCCTGCTTTGAGAGATGCTATGGTCTTGTGTAGAGCAGCAGTTTCTCCAACTTCTTCGGCAATAAGGGCTATTCTTGCAAAGCTGGCGATTACCTTGCCAAAGGAGTAGGAGCCTCGAATCGCGGGGTTGAGGAAGGTGTTACACTCCTCGCGGACAGCTTCTTTGATCCTGGGGATGAGTTTAGGATTAATCTTGTTGGGACTAGACCATGCGATGCTGGTAAGCTTTTCCTTGATTGTCCAGCGCAAGCCTTTAACCGCGCTAAGGGGGCCCTTTATGTTGCTGTATCCTGTCAGACCAACACGGTGGGGGTTGACAAGTATATCTTGTTGATGCGAAAGGGTAAACATGAGCAAGTCACCAGTTCCTTTTGTCTCAAAGTTGAAGTTGATTAAAGCAACTTCTGGCGAAGGAAACTCGTAAGTCACGTGACCAGAAACAGGATAGATGTTGCTGTAGGTTTCAAGAATTTTCATGTTCCGCTCAACCGGCGCGTTGACGTAAGCAGCTCGAAGAGTTCCAGTATATGGCAAGGCCAAGTGGATGCCATTAAACGACCTTGTCCAAACAGTTGGCTCCGATGTGAAGAAAACCCAGACTTGGTCGTTGCTGAGCTGCACGGTCATTTGCCGGTCGCTGGTCTGGGTCGCTGAAAGGACTGTGTGGTTGGACTTGAAGGTTGGGTGGGCTTGCTTCAACTCCATCGTCACATACGGGGATCCCCGGACAAGCGGCAAAGTGGCCACTTGGTCCATCTTGAACGTACACGAAAGATCGTCTTCAGCAACAACAGCCTTGCTGAGCCTTCCTCTTCCAAAGTTGATGTCCCAGTCCGGCTCGAACGTGCTCATAACAAAGCTTTCGGTGGAGACGATCCGCGGGTAGCCGAGACGGAAGCCCGAGTCCATGCTTCGGATGATGTACGGGTACAAGGCCACCATTGCCGTGCCCTGACCCAGCACCAGATTCTGCCACCATCTGCTCGTGTGCTTAGGGCCTTGCTTTAGGTAGCTGAATGGCTTTACATCGTGCTCTGTTGTCTTGAAACCACCATCACCTGGGATGATGTTGTAGTCATAAAGATAACTATTCATTCCCTTACTTCTGACACGCTCCCTGTTTAAATACTTCTCCCCAACTTGCATCAACAAGAAAAATACTTCACATTTGTTGCGTTTCTGACGATTCAGAATTCCCCAAACAGGCCAAGGTCATTTTAGCTCGATGCTCGTTTCGGTTGAATTGAAAACCAAGTTTTAGCTGCCAGCACCACTCGACCAAAGCAGTCGGTACGCGAGGCGCAGTTGGGTTGGCGTCATGCCTGCCACGGATTAGCCCTGTCGTTGGATCGCAGCCGGATTACGCTTAACTAGTATATTGCTCATCCCAAAAATGTACTTCTCTCTATTCACTGAGCTACAAGCAAGCTTTACAATGACCTCCTTAGCAGGTGATTTTAACTTTGTAAATTATTAAGAGCTAATAATCAATCTCAACTCAGTGACAAGATACCCTGGTAAAAAGACTAGTCTTAAATTTTGGTGCTCCCGGCCCGGAGTTACCGGCCCTGAATAAAAGCCCGTAAATAAAAATATCCTCCAACCCAGCGCCACCCGGAATGTATAAACTTTTAGCAGAAATGACTCATGAAATATATTTATTTAATAAATGTTTATATAAAAAAGGTAAAGTTGCTACAACCCCACTATTTTAGATGGCACCTAAATCTATCCACTGCGCAAATAATCACCAGTTCCTTATCCACCAATCCGAAATCCCTCGTAAGATCCCTCGTAAGATGAAGCAACCCAAACAGCCATCAGTTGTTGCGTTTTCAGCAACCCTTTTCAATCCTGAACCACCCCTGCTTGAGAAATAACCTATCATCAACATGAAACTGTAGATTTAAAACATTACGACCCTTCTGAAGCCACGCATCAAGTCGCAGTTTATAAATAATCAATCCCACTTCCTAAACCCTACCGCCATAACCTTCCTACATCTAAGAAAGCCACGCATAAGACTTGGAATAAACCAGGATAGGAACATTCTCCAATAATACAGTAGGTTTATAACATGTTGAGATAGACCTAATCATCTCACTCCAAAACAAAGTCAAAGTGGACATAAATCCTTGATTTCGTTTATCTCAACCAACTATATGCCTACTTTACTACCAAAGCTGATCCAGCCATGGTTGAGGCGTTTAAAAGTATAAGCTCCCCTAAAACTGTATCCCATCTCAGAAAACATATCAAATATGGAAAGCCATCCCTCACCACCAAATTTCTCACACTGGATGGGATATCTACCTTCAGAGATTAGAAATACTCCCAATAAAAGCACCCCTCCTCCAGGATCTCGATATCCCAGGCCATCATGACCCGGAAACTTATGCCAATAAGCTTACCATTATAGCTGCCCTACACAGGAACCACCAGCTCCTGATGATTACTTAGCTGCATTGTAAAGCCACTCCCCCATCTATGGATCTACTCCGCCCTAATCCAAGCTTGGAATAACAAACCAAAATCTGTCAAGGGTCCTCCAAAGCAATGTCAGTTCACTCTACTAATGGATTGCAATTGAATTGAAAATCCCTTACAAAATATATCACCTCTAAAATATCCACTCACGTGCCAGAGCCCCTAGGGCCATGCTATATACCTATGGGTTAAGCCTTTCAACCTGATTGGTCAACTTCACCTTTGAGCCTGGGGATGATTTTCAGCTATTCCCACCCAATCCATCATCCGTATCCAGCTCCATCATCAGTTGTGCCTTCACCCCTTCAACTAAATCCCCCAAGCCTCCGCTAGCTTCACAGCCCTGCCCAGTCCCTTGCTTCCAAATTTCCAACCTGGGTATATTTAACCTTTCTGGTAACTTTTCTAACTATACCCCCTCCAGCCTCCCTGATCTCAATCTGGCTTCATCAGGGCTCACTTGGCAAGCTTGGGTTGGTGTGGGTCGCCTCTAAGCCCTTGATGAATTCTGGCAGGTTAAATATTGATTTGAATTGGTCCAAGACTTCCCCAGGATAGCCAGCTGCTTCCTGCTCCTCCAGACTTTGAGCCTCCCCACCTCCTGCCAATATGCCTGGAAGAGGTTTTCCAGCCCCAAGCTTTATACCCAACCAGCTATCACCCCAGGGGTACTGTTAGCTTCTGATATCTTTCTATCTCTTCCATAGGAATCACTTCTGAAGATAGAGAATCGGACTCTGTTATTTTTGGAACCTGGGGACGACATCCAGGAGGACACACTAGGAAATCTTTTAACAAAAGATTTGAGGTTTGAAGCTAGCCTTGGGTTAGCCTTCAGGGCAAAATTAAGGGCATGTACCTATGTTTCCTGGAATAAAGGATGAAGAATCCCTTTTTGGCAAAAAGGAAAGGAGAAATCTTGAAGAATATTAACGCCAGCGCAAATGTGGATAAACTTGTTGTTGCAACTGAACCAATGAGAGTTCAGTACTTGGAATTGGGGAAGACAACAGTCCAATAGAAAAGGACAGAATAATAAGGATAAGGTGTCATTTATTGTAGAATATTGTGATTAATATACTATATGGGGAAGCCACAAGGCCATAAGGGGGTGGCATAGTGGGGAGTTCTATGTAGGGTTTGGAGCCAAGGAACAACTTGTTTGGGGATCAGCAGGACAAATTGGCAACACTCCTAATTAGGATGAAGTACCCGCCATTTGATGCTGCCATCAGATTAATCCATAACGTTAGATATGTCAAGGGGTGGCTCATCGAGCGCCCCCTGTGTATTGCAAGATACACTAGCAGGCGAGTCTAGAGGCTCAGTTGCAACACCCCCTTGCCCCCTGCTTGTCATCAGACACCAGGACTGGAGTCTGCAGAAGGTCTGGGAAGGTCTGCACAAACAACCTTTGTGTGGGGATGGCACGGCAGGGGCACAAGCAATTGTGGTGAAGTTTCTTGGTGTTCCCCTGGGCATCCTCAAGTTGGTAGGCGTGGTTGTCATAGACGGCAGCTACCTTGAAGGGCCCTAGGTGGTTGGGTTCTAATTTGGCAGAATTGGGATCGAGGGTGTAGATGGGGTCACCTATGGCGTATCTAGCTTTGAGGTGTTTTGTCCCTTCTGCAATCTGCTTATGTTTGATCTCTCAGGCTTTGGCACACCATTGGTCTAGGGAGGGATTTGGCACTAAGGGGGGGCTTGTTAGGAACCTTGGACCGTAGTTTCCCCTGTTCAACCCCTGTCAGATAGTCAGGTGTTCCAAAGGCTAGGGTGCTAGGGCTGAACCCAGTGCCCCTGTTGATTCTTGCTTGCAGGATCAGTAGGGCAGTGGGAAGATGTTCAGTCTACGCAGTGTTAGGGTGCTCTTGTGAGAGCTTGGCAATCAGTTGAACCAGAGAGCCATTTAGCTGTTCCGCACATCCATTGGCTTGTGGATGGTAGGGGGTCGTGACTATATGCTAGAGCGCATTCTTGACGCAGTATGCCTTCACAACGTGTCCAACAAGTTTGGGCCCGCCATCTGTGATGAGACGCTTGAACTGCCCAAAGCAAGCCACAATCTCTTTGCCAATAAAGCAGATAACAGGTGGTGGCAGTGTGGTTGGTTGTTGCCCAGGCCACTGGCCAACACATGAAGTAGTTGATAGTGGTGATAATATACTTCTTACCCAGTCTGTCTTTGGGAAGCGGTCCCACAATGTTGAGGGCCCACTGTTTGAAAGGTTCCATAGCCTTGATGGGTAGGACAGACTTGGGAGGTGCAGGTTTGGATGTATTCTTTTCACACAACACACACGTCTCAAGGAGGTCCAAGATGTCTTGACGCATGCGCGGCCACCAAACCTTTTGTTTCATAATATTGAAGAGGTTACGCCCTCTGATGTGACCCAAGGCTTGGTGGTAGTGCAAGATGGTGTCCCCTTGTTGTGTGGTGGGAATGTACGGCGTCTTCTCACCTGTCTCTGCCCGGCGGCAGACGTTACCAGCATTGGTGATGAACTGACTTTTGTTGTCCTTCAGCTTGGAGATGATGACCAAGTTAAGGCCCTTGTAGTGGGTCGTCTCAGGGTGGAGGTAGAGCATGGGCCAATCTGGGTCCAACCTGTTGTCCCCAGTGATGGACGCTATGTAGAGTTGTGAAAGAGCGTCAGCTGTGATGAGTTCCTTTCCAGGCTTATATTTGATGCGTAACTGGTAGGGGGATAGACGCTCAACCCATCCTGCTTGGCGGCGTGTCAAATGAGACTGCGTCATGAAGTACTGGAGTGACTTGTGGTCCGTCAGAACGCGGGGTGGGAAGGTTGCACCTTCCAAGTAACAATGCCACTTCTCAACACAGTGTACAATGGCTGCCAGCTCCTTGTTGTGGATGGAGTAACTTTGTTCTGAGTCAGTGAGCTTCCTGGATTCATATGCTATGGGGAGGAAGATGCCATTGTCAGTTTCTACCCTTAGCACACCCCCTATGGCCCTGTCAGAGGCATCAGTCTCGAGTTTGTACTGTTGATTTTGGTTGGGGAACTGCAGTACTGGTGCTGTTGTGAGCCTTTGCTTCAACGTCTCAAAGGCTTGATCTCTGGTGGGGGTCCAATGAAAGCGCTGTTTGGTATTGAGGAGCTCAATGAGAGGTGAAATTAGTTCCCCGCAATTGGGGATGAATTTGCGTACATAGGCAACCATGCCTAAGAATGTCCGCACCTGGCCCACATCAGTGGGGGCGGCATGCTAGTGATTGCCTTGATTTTGGCGGGGTTGGGCTTTATCCCTTGGACAGAGATGGTGTGCCCTAGGAATAACAACTCCAACTTGAGAAACTCACATTTGGAGGGTTTAGCTTTTAGCTGGTTTTCCCAAAGGGTGTTGAGGACAGCACGGAGGTGTTGGAGGTGTGTGGTTTGATCTTGACTGAAGACAATAATATTGTCAAGGTACACCACCACACACTTTCCAATCAGTTCCTCAAATGCTTTGTTCATCAACATGGCAAAGGTGGAGGGAGTGTTGGTCATTCCAAAGTTCATGACACGACACTCAAACGACCTGTAGCGTGTGCGGAAGGCAGTTTTTGCCTCATCCCCTGGCACAATGTGGACCTGGTTGTACCTTGCGGTGAGATCAATCTTGCTAAAGACTTTTGCACCTGCAAGTGTATCAAACAGGTTGTCAATCAGTGGAAGGGGGTACTTGTTCTTAACTGTCACCTCATTTAGGGTGCAGTAGTCTGAGACCAGGCAAAGGGACCCGTCCTTCTTGGCTACAAAGAAGACTGCCGCCCTGTATGGAGAGAGTGAGGGGCAAATGAAGTCCTTATCAAGCGCGTCCACAAGGTGCTGGCAGAGGGTTTCATCTTCCTTTGGTATGAGACAGTATAATGGTTGTGCTTTAGGTAATGATCCTTGAAGTTGTACAGCGTGCTGGATCTCCCAAGGTGGAGGTAGTTGTTCAAGTGTTTCACTGAATACGTCCTTGTACTCCTCAAGGAGTGCAGCTAGCGCTGGTGATGATGTTGACAAGGGGGGACTGCAGGTGGTTCTGCACGGATAACTTTGACTGAACATTGATTAAAGTCTAGTCTCCCCCCTTGAAATCATATGAGTCTGTTTCTGTCTTTCTGACAAACACAGTGTCATGTAGTAGTTTGTTCATTTCCATGGGGTAGATCTGGAACCCCACCCTGTTTCTATTGAGGGTGATGACAGAGGTATCCCAGTTCATGTAGGGGCGGTTATGCTGGAACCAATCAAGGCCAGCAATTACGTTGTGGCTGAGGTCTACCATGATTGGCCCAGAGAGCTTAACCTGGACGTTCCCCATCCTTACGGAGAAGGGCACTGTCTTGTGGGTGATGGCAATTCTGCAGGAATCAGCTACACATACTGCTTTGAATCTGCTGGGGACTCAATCTAATTGCTGGGAGTCAGCAAACACTTGATCTACCATGGTGTGATTGGCCCTGGTATCTACCAGTAGCTTGTGAGTGTTCCCACAAAAACAGAAGAGATAGGACAAGCGTGTTACTTTATTTGCGGAATGAGCGGCTTGCAACACGGGGTCATCACTATGGACCTGAAGACGTCCAGAGTTTTGATCTCGTGAAGATTGTAGTTGCAGGAGTTCTTTGCAGGCAAGGGCTGAGAGAACAGGTCATTTGGGGTTGTAAGGCCTCTTGTTGCTACAACCCCCAGGCTTTTCCCTGGTCCTCAATTAGTGCTAACTGGAGCTCCCCCTTGCGGGGGCGTTTAGTTGCACTTTCCTGTTGACAAGGTTGGCAACAGCCCACTTGAACTTGGCCATTGTTAGATGTAGGACGTGGTTGGGGCAAAGCATTGTTGGTGTGATGGAAGCCCATTGAAGCTTGGTTATTGGCCTCTATGGTGGCTTTATAGCAGTTGTCAATAGAGGTGCAGCAGCCAACGGGGACCCACTTGCAGATACGGGGTTTTAACCCATTAACAATAAGGGTGAGCAACATGGCATTCCCATCAGTCACTGCTTTGGGGGCGGCAGCAAGGGCTTGTTGCCATGCAGAGAGATACTCAGGGACAGAACCAGTCTGCTTGATGGCTAAGAGGGGAGTCCCCAAGATGATGAGAGAGAAGGTTTCACTATATTGGGACTTGGTGGTGTCTTGAAATGTTGCCCAGGTGACGTCAAACTCCTGGCTGGCCCAGTTGGTGAACCACACAGCGGCGGGCCCTGTAAGGCGGCCAGATGCAGTGGCAACCCACATGGACTCAGGGACCTGAAAGATACAAAGGCGCGTTTTGGTGGACTGGAGCCAGCTGACAATGTCAGCTCCTTTGACACCGCCAGTGAAGGACTCTAGTTGGAGGTTGAGCATGTGTTGAGACAGGTCCAACTGTGGCGGGGTGACGCTAGCGTCACGCTGCCTGAGGCGGAGCCAATTATATACACTGGTGAGAACTAGCTGATCTTGATAGATGATATAACCTTTGGGGATGTCCCTCTTGGGGATTGGAAGGAACATCTCTTGTTGTGGAGTAGCCATGCAGCCCGTACTCTGTCCTTCCTTGGGGGGAATTTTGTTTTTACAATAGGTTGTCAACCTACCTGTGCTACCACTGTTGCAACTGAACCAATGAGAGTTCAGTACTTGGAATTGGGGAAGACAACAGTCCAATAGAAAAGGACAGAATAATAAGGATAAGGTGACATTTATTGTAGAATATTGTGATTAATATACTATATGGGGAAGCCACAAGGCCACAAGGGGGTGGCATAGTGGGGAGTTCCATGTAGGGTTTGGAGCCAAGGAACAACTTGTGTGGGGATCAGCAGGACAAATTGGCAATGCTCCTAATTAGGATGAAGTGCCCACCATTTGATGCTGCCATCAGATTAATCCATAATGTTAGATATGTCAAGGGGCGGCTCATCAAGCGCCCCCTGTGTATTTCAAGATATGTTAGCGGGCAAGTCTAGAGGCTTGGTTGCAACATTGTTGTTATTAGGAGAAATAATTCTATTTAAATAGTAGACAAGGGTCAACGATCACTCATTAGGTAGACAGAGTGGCATAGGGGGTCACGTTGGGTTGAAATCATACCAGGATCAGTCAATGGCTAGTATGGCAATCTGGAATGAGTGGACATTGATGCCAACCCATTTATGGAAGGCAAGGAATATCCAAAGTCAAAACTAACCAAATCTTCACACATATCACTATTTGAAGGCCATATCAAAATAGCATAAATGGCGCAATTTCCAACATATCTCCCCTCAAGATTGGACACAGAGAGTTGATATTTGCAGAGAAATTTGGAGTGAACTCGGGCAAAAGGACAGCCAAGTGATAGCAGCTTTACAGTATACTCAACGCCCTTCTTGAAGGTGACTTCACAAGGTCCAACACAGAGAGAATCTAGCTTATGGGCTCTGCCTCCAGTATGATTCTGATAGTAGAGGACTAGGTCACCTACTTGGTACTCAGGGAGGGGGCTCTAGACACATTGGAAGGCAAGAGCTCTAAGGCCTTGACCCTATAGGCAGTTGAGTATGCTGTTGCTTGAATGTCAATGATGAAATTAGTCAAGTCCTGACATGGGCCTTGGGATTGGCAGACACGTCAACTTCAACCAAAGGGGGTCCTAAGATTGAGGGGGTAGTGGCTCCACACTCATACAACATGGCAAAGGGGGGATTGGCCAGTCACTTGGTGACTACTGAGCCAATAAACAAAGAGGGCACAAGGAGAAACATATCCCAACTGGCAGAATCAGAGAGGGTGAGTTTCCTCATAATGAACACAAGGGAGGAATTTGCTTGTTATACAGGTCCATTGTTTGACAGATTATATAGAGCAGAGAAGGATTGGTGAGTACCCATAGCTTCTACAATAGAGGTGATGAGGCAAGCATTAAAGTTGGTGTCATTATCAGACAGTAGGACTTGAGGGCACCCGTGTCAATAGAAGATATCTTACAGCAAGAAATTTGCAGTTGTCTTGGCAGTTATATTGCTGGTAGCTCTGGCAATAAACCCATTTGCTAAAGTGGTCTACAACTACCAAGATGAAACAACACCCAGACTTAGAACAAGGGAGAGGCACAACAGCATCAATACTCACAGTGTGGAAGGCATGTTTAGGCAGGATGAGCTTGAACTTATGCTGGGAAGGTTGAGGTTGCTGGAGTTGAAAAGAATGACAGGACAAGAGGACATCAGGGATTAAGAGGTGCATGTTTTCCCAATCAAATTTCTTGAACAACCAGCCATGAGTTTTTGCTATACCTCCATGTCCAGTATCAATGTGAGCTTGGAGTATAATGGCTATTCTCATGCTAGGGAGAAGGGCAAGTTCCTAAGGTTGAAAGTGCAAAAATTGAAAATGAAGCCCCCAAAAAGTGCAAAAATCAAAACACTATGTAGGGTGCAAAAATCAAAAATATCAAAGATCAAAGTGCAAAAGTTGATTTTCTAGAGGTTGACTTTAAAGCAGAAAAAATACAGTTTATAATATACAACTAAATATTTTTAAAAAATCTATACTAAAGAGATCCCAAGGAAACAATTTTTGCAATAAAAAATATATTCTAGATAATAAAAAGATCATTAAATTAGCGTTTTTTAAAAGAAAGTGTATTTTAGAACCAAAAATAAAAATTAACTAGAATTTATATGTAACTATATTCAATTGAATATAAGATATAAAACTATACAAAAAAACTGCTTTAAAAAACTATAAGTTTAATAAAAAAAGTGTAATTTAATTTCCAGCTTATGTAAAGCTATAATAATACTTCAGTATAAGCAAAATGAAGGATTTTTCCTGCAAGATACAAGCGTATGATTTTAGGTATTTTGGTTTATTAGTGATCTTATTTCAATGATAAAAGCTATAGAGTTCTATCATTAAAATAATGTAAAGTACATTATTTTCTTATTAAAGCTATACTATACAATTATATACTTAATAAAAGATATAGTCTTATATCTTATTTATAAGTCACAATATTCAAAGATATCAATAATCTTCCACTTACATATCATAAAATGAAGACTTGAACATTCTTATGTTAAAAATACTGTACTTCCACTAAAAGTGATATAGATAGAGCAAATTTGTATACCAAAAAACATTTTATAAATCTATTTTACTCTAATACATATAGTAAAAGATATAGTAGAAGATAATTGAGGGTAAGAAAAGGAGAAGAGAAGTGAGGTTTGAAGAGAAAAGAAGAGAAGAAGAGAGGAGAAGAGAAAAGGAGAAGAGAAAAAAAGAAAGTTTTTTCTACTTGGTATCAGATTTTATATAATCCACCCTCTTGACAATGCAAAATTTTTTAAAAGTTTTTTGGCCCCCGGTGCAGCCAAGGGGCCAACAAAACTTCTTTTTCAAGGAGGAATGAGAGGTGGGAGCGGAGAAAATTCAAAAGAGAAACCTTCAAAAAACCCCAAGATTTTATTGCACTTTGGTTTAGGCACTTTGATTTGTGCAATTTTATTTTGTCCCCTGAAATAACATAGGGAAACATAGTACAATATTATATTAATTTAATATTTTTTGAAATTGCCTCCAAAACACACCAAATTATTAAATTTGCAATAAAAAATCTACCAAAAAAACTTTATTTCTTTTTTATATACTTAAATATCAGGTCTTAAAGAATCTACATGAGGAATTTCAAAAGTTTTTATTAATTATTTAAAGTTTTATAAGCTTATAAAAAGTGTGACTAAATCTAAAAAGTTGATTTTTGATTTCCTCACTTTTGATTTGAGGAACTTAATCAAATTTAATGAATAAAATATTAATTTTTTGCAAAAATTCAATATTAAGTGGACCTAGTTTTTTGGTACCTTTTTGGATTTCATTTGACTACTTTTCAATTTCTGCACCCATTAAGAAACTATATGTAAAATTTTAAAGAAATTTTTATGTGACAAAATTCTATTTTTTAAAAGGAAAGAGCTTATAATACTATTTTATATTAATATTTGAACAAAATAAATTCAAAAATCTGCATAAAGTTAAAAAAGCTTTTTTAGCTCTTGACTTCTTTTTTCACATATAGAAAAAATTTAATTTTGATGTATCAAATATTAAATTGAAGATTTTTTTGCACTTTGATTTTTGCACTTTCAATTTTGTCCCCTCTATTCAAAGGGGTAAATAAATTCTATTTTAAAAGCCAAATTAATTTAAGGTGTGTTTTAAATTGCATCAATTTGGGCACTTCAAACTTGGTTTTTTGATTTTAGCTACTAGTAAAAACATTTTAAAAAAGTCAAATTTAAGAAAAAAAAATTTTTGGGAAAATTTTAATTAATAAAAAGTGCAGAGATAAAAAATCCATTAATTTGGAGATTTCAATCTCCACACTTCAACTTTAGGCACTTGTCCTAGGGCAAATATAGGGTAGGTAGGCATTGTTGACTTTCTTGAAGAGTTGTCTATCTTTAATCACAGTACCCTTTGATAAGACTTGAAGAGCCAGTTGAATCTCCTCTGGTTTGGTGGTCCAAGAGTCAGGATACCCTATTAACTTGTATAATTGATTGACGTCAGCAGGATGGATGGTCAATATAGGCATTCTAGACAATCCATAAGTGTTCTGATGTTGCGCACCAGGAAGGTGTACCACAGTGAAATCATATCCTACAAACACAGAGCCCAACGTGCCATTTGACCTTCAGGCTCTTTTAGCTGTTGCAGCCATTTAAGGGATGAATGATCAGTGACTACGGTAAAGTGGGTCCTGTAAATGTAGTGTTGGTGTCAGGAATGACAATTTGGATGCTCCTAAATCTCAAAATATGAAACCAGAGTCAAACCCTGGAAAAAACCCTTTGCAGACCGCCAGACTCATGAGCTGGGAACCCAATAACCCACTACTGATTGATAAAGTTATTACCAGTCCGCCAGGACCCAAACCCTTAGCTGTCCTGCAGAGTTCTGCAAACAAACCTCCAGAGCAAGATGCCAATAATTTCCCTAAGGTGCCAACGCCTGACGCCGGCAGTTTGCTCGGTAAAATGCACAAGTTTCTCAATAAGAGTTATTACAAACTCCCCCAAAGTCCCGGGGGAGGCACTGAACCTGAAGAGGCACCCAATACCCAAATTGACAAACAGATGGTTTCAAAGTCTTCTCATCCTGAAGCAGCCAGTGGCAAACCGCCAGTGCCAAGTGCCACACTGCCATCTGAGACCCCCGATGACAACCTGCCCAAGCCCAGAAAACCTGACCAGGAAGTGAAGCCTGGCAGTGTGGTATAAATACCCACCAGGCCAATATCAACCCCATCATCATTTTTAAATAAAGGTTGTGAGATATTGGTTTCCCCCAATTATTGCTGTATTTTATTCTTTTCATCTGCCAGTTAACTCAAAGATCATCTGACCCCCCTGCCAGCCCGCCAGCTACGTGCTGCCCATCAGGTGCTCCCTTTGGTCCTGTCCATTTCACATAGTACCCCTTAAAGCCTGAGTACAAGGACTACACCACTAACAACATACTAGCCCGTGATCCCTTAGGCCAGAACTACAGAGTTAACCAGATACAACTGAGAAGGCCCTTGGTATGTTACCAAACCCCAACTGTTCAGAGATAAATACAACTTCTTTCCTGCCTACCAAATGGACATGGAGCCACCCATCACCCCCAAACCAACGCCTGCCTCCGCCGCTGAGCCCCCACTGGACCATACCAACAATCTTTTTGGAATTGTATATATTACTCTCACAGGAGTAATAGATACTATTGTCTCTGCTGCTGGTCTGTGGTTGTGGGTGGGCAAGTCAATGTCCTACCTCATTAAGTTAGCATCAATCCTTTGGTGGGCCCTGCCCACCCAGTCTGCAACCTGTCAGTTCCCAAATGCTAGCAAGCTGGCCAATCAGGGTTGGTTGTCTGAAAGTTGGAACTGTTTTAATGCATGCAGAACATCTAGGCATTCTTTTTCAGTGATGCTATAATTCTTCTCATGCTTGTTGAGGACTCAGGAAAAATAGGCCATGGGTCAGTCTACGTCCTCATCATTAAACTGGGCCAAGATTGCACCCACAGCTGCTCTACTTGTGTTGCTGTATAGAATGAATTCCTTATCATAATCAGGGTATACTAGGATGGGGGCCTCTTTGAGCTTGGTCTTCAGAGCCTCAAAGAACTGCTGTTGGCTGTCAGTTCATTCAAAGAATACATTCCAGAGGAGTTGGACAAGGGGTTCACTCAGTTCAGCAAAGTCGGGGATGAATTGTCAATAATATCCAATCATGCCAAGAAATACTTGGAACTTATGTATATTTGTGGGGGACAGCATCTTATCAATGGCTTCCACCTTAGTATTCATGGGGTGTATTTAAGTTTGGGTGACTTCATGGCCCAAGAACTTGAGTTGCTCTTTAAAGAAAGAAAAACTTGGAGGGTTTAAGCTTCAACCCAGCTTCTTGAATCTTGAGAAAGACAGCCTTGAGATGGTCCAAATGGTCAGTGAAGGTGGAGCTGAACACTTTGGTATTGTTGAGGTATACAAGGACAAAGGAGAGCATCAGGTCTTGTAGAATAGATTCAATAGCTTGTTGGAATGTAGCTGGGGCATTATAGAGTCCCTGAGTCATTTGGGTGGGTTTGTAGACCTTCTGAGGTGATTAGAGCGGCCTTTTCTTGGTCTTCTGGGGAAAAGTCAACTTGCCAGTATCCTAATGCTAAATACATAGTGGAGAAGAATTTTGAGCCTCCCAATTGTCTAAAGGCATCATCAAGCCTGGGCAAAGGGTATGAATCTTTCTTTGTAAGAGAGTTTAGGCAACAATAGTCCATCATAATAAAGTGGTCTCCATCCTTTTTTAAGGATTAACAAGGGGGGAGGCCCAAAGATTCTGAGAGTGAGACAAAATTCCCTCATCTAAGAGTTGTTTAAGTACTTTGGAAACCTGGGCATCTTCTACCCTACTGCGGCAGTAGGGATTAGCACATAAAGGAGGAGCATCACCTGTATCAATTTGGCAAATCACTCCTTTTGCTAGACCATAATTGTTGGGCCCAGACACAAAGATGTTGTTGAACTGATCCAGTAGTTCTAATACATCTTTCTGTTGAATGGGTGATAGTTGCAGAAAGTAAACAGTGATTAACAGGCAGAGAACTTAAGGGTCTTTTTTCAGTAGGTGAAAGTTGCTGAATGCTCTAAATGGGTAGAAAAGAGCCACTTTTTTATCTCTAAATATGTGTTGTCCCACAACTTAGCCTCCAGAAACCTGCATGGGCAAAGATATCAGGTTGGCTAGCAGCAGTTGTACAGGTTCCTTATGAGTTTGATCCAGAATCCCAGAGCTTAGCCAAGGCTCTTTGCAACTTAGAGATTCAAGAGAGTATAACTCTAAGAATGATTTTTCAGGCAGCTCATACAATATCTGAGAGTCAATGATCACCTGAGACCCAGGAGAGATTGTGAAAGCTGCAGGTGCAAGCAAAGGAACACCTTCCTCCGTTGGGCAAGAAGAAGGAGGGGAACATATATTAGAAGAGTGAGTTCTGTACTTGAGGGAGAAGATACCTGTGGATAACTCAAGCACACAAGTCTTAAGGCGCTTGCCTGGGAGGCACAGAGGTTCTTCAAAGATTAATGGGACATTGTAACCTAAGAGAGATATGATCCAGCTCAAAGATTTACAATCCCATTGTATTCCCAAAGGAATTGAGTGCCAATCAGGAATTTGTAGCTTTTGTTCTCTAAAATGACAGTGGGGGATGCAATGAGAAGGTTCACAAATCTCATTGGTAGAGCAGATTAGGCATCAATAGCCTGAGTCTGAGCCATTCTGGCGGTCTCATATGACTGATTGCAGTTAAGGTTGGAAGTCAGCTTAAGCTTCTTCATTAACTTGGATGATACAATGTTGACAGGGGAACCCGTGTCCAGGATTGCCTTAATTTTAATCTTTTGGATTGACACTTCCACGCAGGTAGTATCTTTCCTAAAGGGGAATAAGATGACCAGAACGTCCTGTGCTGCTTCTAGCTCCTTTTCCCACCTTTTTAACATTCATTTTAGGACAGGAATTTCCTTATACACAGTCTGCAACAGGAGAGAAACAGTCACATTTTTGAAGAGGGCTTCAGTTAGCTCAGCAGCTTCTTCTGATGAGTCTACTAGAGCAGGGGGTCAATGAGCTTGAGCTAGGTAAGGGCAAGCCACCATATTCTTGGCTTCATTTGGAGATGGGCAAGATGTAGTTGTGGGCTTCTCTGAGCAAATTTTGTAGGGGACTGGCACAGTCTCGGGGACTGTGAGAGAGGGGGGCTAAACTATCTAAGTTTGGCTTCCATCCTGGCAAGAAAAACCACCAGGATGCCACTCAGTGAATCACTGGGACAGCCGCTCTGAGAGGGGACCAGAGGGAGCACGCCTGGGGCAGTTGAGGGAAGTAGGAGTTTAATCCCATCAACACAAAGCCGGCAACCAACCAAGGGGAACAAGAGGGAGAAAGAGGCAGGACCTGTGTTTTCTGCAGGGGGACAGAACCTGTATCATCCTGTATCAGAGGAGGAGACAAGGGAGGATTCTTGGCACTGGAAACAGGCAATATGGATCAGCAGAGTACAAATCTAGGTTGTCACAAGTCAGGCTCTTGCTTATAGCCTCACCGGAAGTGAGGAGGTCACCCGGGAAAAGCAGAAGACTAGAGGGATCATCACTCACAAGGCGGGCCAAAGAGGAGAGGTGGGACCACAAATTGGGGAAAATGGACCATAGGAGTAACAAAAAAGGGGGCCAAGGTAAAAACTGAAAATTTTATGACTGGGAGTATCATCACAAAATTCTATGGAAAATTTGGAGTCTAACAGTATAATTTGGAGACCCCAAAAGAATAATTTTTACTGTGATTAAGGTACCGCCAGCAGGCAAGACAAACCAGGACTTAAAGAATTGATATATATCTTTAACTTTGGTCTCAGAGGTCTTGTATTTTAAAGGCAAAGCAAAGACAGACTCAAAGTTGAGTGAAAACAAGGAAAAATACAAGTAAAAGTAAGTATTTATATCTAGATTTAACTTGAATTCTAGGATCAAATTGTTCTGTATTTTGAATGCAAGTGTAAGTAAGATAACAGCTATATGCTAACACTTCTTCTAGGGGCTTCAGAAAGGCAACATGGTTCAAACCAAGCCAAAGAAAGGTAAAATTAAAGTGGAAAACTACTAACACTTTCTAGAACGTATAGGAAACTCAAGAAGAGTTCCCAAACAATATTTTCAAAGAAATATGGCAATAAAGACCCAAACTTTAATTGGAATTGTAAAATCAACAAGCAGAGGACCAAAAGTCCCTGGCTATGTTTAAGGGATGTGTTTGCCAAGTAGTCTGTCACATGACTATCTGCCAAGAATCTGATTGGATAGAAGAGAAATTTTGCTGACCTAAGTCAGGGGAACTGGAGAGTTTCACACCAATTTATGGAGAGCCACCTGATTGGCTGGAGTAGAGCCCAGACATTTGGGGACCCTTAAACTATTGTGAAGCTGATGTGAAGCTGTTTGATTGGCCCATCCTAATACTCATTAATAAAGGCCCACACCAAGCTAGCAAACAGTCCAAATTAATTTGGTTTCCTCTATGATGGGGCAGTAAATGTTGGAGAGTTCACAGAGTACGCTAACAAAAATCTTTCATCCACAGTGTGGGCTAAATCTTTGAGTGAATTAAGCGGTTTTGCTAGACTTTGAGCCGTTTTTTTATACAACAAGGAAAGATGTTCCTATCCAAGGCCAAAGGGAGGATCAGGGGGAGATAGGGAGATTGGTCAGCAGAGAGTGTTTCCACCTCTAAGCTGATCTCTCTTTTCCTGCCTGTTACTTTGGGTTGCAGTCCTCTACTCAAGGATTGGTACAGATACAAGAGTGGTGTCCAGTTTGTCTGCAGTTGTGACACCCTTGTCTTTTGGCCTGTCCACTTGAGCCAAGAGTCATGATGAGCGGGGTATAAGAGGTAGTTCCAGCGCTATTAGTCTTATTCTTTTGAACCACAGTACCTCCATACAACAAATACATGTCTTTCAGGAGGGTATTGATCCTCTTCATGGAAGTAAGATATGTCTTATGTGCCTTAAAGTGTATAAATAGGAGCTGATTCACCTTCAACATATTGGAGCATGCTGTATACACTTCTCAGGGAGTCAACTGACAACTGTTAATGAGTTGTTGCCCCTCAATATAGAAGCAGTCAGAAAACTTAGCCAGAGTTTCTTTGGGTTTGAAGGCAATATGCATAAAAGCATCTTTCTTGACCTCCCAGATAAGACCTCCTCTGAATTCCTCAATGATAAGGCATTTCATATCCTCCCAAGTGACAATGGAAGGAGTTTGAGATGATAACTTCTTGACAAGTGGGTTGCAGACAGGTAAAAATATACTCTTTCTTAAGCTTGTCAGTAGCCTTACACATTGCAGTCTTGTAGATTGTCAGAAAGGCGGCAATGGTAGAGGTCTCTGGGTCAAATATTTATTTGAATGAGGGTTTATAATTGGTAAAATGGACAAAAAGGTAGCTTGGCTGTTATCACCCTGATTGAGAACATTAATGTGGGGATTGCCCTCAAACTCAGATTCCACAGCTGGTTGTCTAGCCCAGAGGAGTTGAAGGCTCTCCTCCAAGGTGTCTAGAGTAGAGCTGTTTTGTCCACTGATATCCCTGGCGGTAGTGGCAACAGTTCCAAGTTCATCAACCTGTATCTGCTGCACTGTCACAGTGTCTGTAATCCCATTGCCATAAGTGGCTAAGGCAATAGCCTGTGCTATCAAAGGGGTCACCTGTTTATTCATTGTTTCTGTCAAGCAAGTAAGGTTCTGCACCTCTATTTCTAACATATTCTGTCTTTCCACAACATCATTGGTCACCACTGCCAAGTGGTCTAAGCAAGGGCACAATTGACACAAATTTGCCCTTCCAAACCAGGGCAGCACCCATGGTCTGTATGGACTGGGGTATCAAGGACCTCTGCCTCTCCTTCACTATCTGTAAAGCCCAGCTGTAAAGACACAGCATAACTTACTTTCTATAATTAAAGGAAATATAGATAGCAAGAGGTTTGGTTGAACTTCAATGATAGCTTAGCTATCAGATATTCATAGGGTGTTTATTTATAGTATCTCCCACTGTGCAAATTTTTTCAAGTGGGAGTGTAAGCAGGGAATGAAGAATCTCAAAATACTGGGTGATGAAGATTGAAATCAGGCATTTGGAATATAGTGAAACATTTGTTCTTCTACTATCTGGGTCTGGATTATCAATTCTTTTTTGTAGCCAATGGCTTACTATCATGAGGGAAAATGGGCCTAAGTCTTCCTCAAGGTCTAATTTTAGACTGGGTAGTAAGGTTTGGAGAGACTGGAACAAGCCATGTGGTCTGGGCCCCGGATCCCTATTGGTTGGTTCCAGGATTGATGGCCAGGGTTTGGATTTTGTTCCTGAATTGTTCAAGGACTGCATGGCCTGCTTTTATTTTTATCCCCTAATTCTGGGACTTATCTGATTGGTTCCTCCAAAGGTTCTGTGTTCCAATTGGATTTACGCGCAAGGTGGTCTCTTAACGGGTACTTATTCATTATTAAATTATGCTCAAAATACAAAGAGCTTCAAAATGAGTGGTTAATAATTTATTTTGATTTTGTATTCGCTGAGATACACTTGCATGAATGTCATCATTTCATGCAACAGGAGTTCATGCAGGGGGAATCGCTTTTGCTCAATTTAGCTCTCGATTGGCCTTTTTTCTCTGGCTTAATTCATTAATATAAATTGTAGGCGCTGTTAAGAGCTCTTGAATGCGGGTTTGGGCATTGGCATCTTTTGATTAAGAGCTGAGATATGATTGCATGAATTACGTCATCTATGCAATCATGACATCATGCTTAATGAAGCAATGTCATCTCTATCAGGCATTTCACAATTCTTATCCTTTTTGCACTAGAATGTGCTTATTTTTCGCTTTGATCCTTATTCAGAGCTTATATCAGGAGTGATCCTGACACCATCTGATTCAGAGGATGAATTATCTGGATCAGAAAGGCTTTATTACAAATACTTGATCTCGCCCTGCAGTGTAGCTACTTGATCTGTCAATGAAGAAATGCAAGGGTCAGGCATAGGCTTGGTTGGAGGAGGATTCTGAACAGAGGCTTGGTGGAGTAGTGGCCTTGTGCTTGGCTATGGCTTCTCATACCTAGCCTCAAAGACAGATGGTACCTCAACAGAAGGAGCAGGGGGTCACTTTCATTGAGGCCACTTTGCCATCCACATAGTTTTGAACCTGACTTAGAGTGTTGCCTAGTGCAGCCTTATCTAAACCATATTGTTGGTGCAGATGTTGACCCCACTTGTCAACAAGGTCTCCAACCAACTTGAGTTTAGAATTGATATGCTCTCAAATTGGTTGATCTTTTTAACCAAGGTCTCAAAATCCCGACAACATTTAAGAGAGTCATTTCTATTTGTTCTTGCCACGTAGCTTGGTATTCATCTATCTTGCATAGTTGGTCTTTGATGTGCTCAGGGAGCAAGGAACAAAGTGAGTTCAACAATGAGGCTAAGTATTTCTGGTATGCCAATAAGTCATGTTGGTTGTTGGAAATACAGGCAAAGAGGCTATGAGTCCACTCCTGATAGGCCATGTTCTGTGCATGGTTATTAGAGACAGCATTAGCCACAGCAGTCAGGAGTTGATTCTGAGATCCTAATGCTAACTGGTGATGAACCAAAGCGGGCTGGATGAATTGGTTGACCAGTACTCCAATAGTTTCCATGAACTCCATTAGAGTGGGGGGAGACCAAAGTCCAGCAGGAAGAAGTACAGATCTTTGGAGGCATAGCCAGGTCAGGGGACAGGAATAGTATGCATTGCAACAGTACCTGTGTGAAGGAGGGAGTGTGAAGCGTTGCAAGCTTGTTCATAATTGAGAGAGAAAGCTGGAAGGGGGCCCACACAGGCCCAGGAGATAATACCATTACCATTTGAGTGGAGGGGGAGTCTGTGATATCTTCCTCCAGAGGAGGACTAGAGACTTTAGGTTGTTTGGGTACTTCAGAGACAAAAGGAGAAGAACCAGAGAAGGCACAGGGAATGGAGTAACTGAGGGGTCTGAAGTCCCTGTAGTGAGCACCATTTTGCTATGCTTGGCTCCTGGGGATGACATCCAGGAGGACACAGCAGAAAATATTTTTAACAAAAGATTTGAGGTTCAAAGCTAGCCTTTGGTTAGCCTTCAGGGCAAAATTAAGGGCATGTACCTTAATTTCCTGGAAAACAAGATGAAGAGTTCCTTTTGGCACAAAGAAAAGGGAAAAGGCTTGAAGTATATTAAAGACAACACAAATATGGATAAAATTGTCTTTATTAGGAGAAATGATCCTAATTAAATAGTAGACAAGGGTCAATAATCACTCATTAGGTAGACAGAGTGGCAGAGGGGGTCATGTTGGGTTGAAATCATACCAGGATCATTCAAAGGCTGGTATGGCAATCTAGAATTGCTGGACTTTGATGTCAAACTATTTATAGAAGGCAAGGAACATCCAAAGTCAAAAGAGAAAACTGACCAAATCTTTGCACATATCATTATTCAAAGGCCATATCAAAATAGCATTAATGGTGCAATTTCCAAAATATTCTAAACAGCAAATCACCACCAGTGCAGTGCTCCTTCTCCAAGGAGGTCACCATAAGGTGCCCTGGATCTTTGCTAAACCTGACTGGGGTAGGTTACCATCCTTTTAAGTAGCAGTTCTCTACTTCCAAGGCCTTGTACCTAACTTGGAGTCCAGAAAACTCTGCATCACCTTTCCCATCAGCTTTCTGGCACCTTTCTCATGAATTTTTGCATTGGTCTGGGTTTGCCCCTCTGGAGGGGTGTACGTCTCCTGGAATAAGGTCCCAACCCCTTTTCCAAGAAGTAACTTCCTCTGAAAGTCAGGATCAGCCCTCCAGACTTTCTGGGCCCCCCTTCACCAGGATTTTGGCTTTGTATGAACCTTCCACACTGCTGCCAGTACAATGCTTGTTGCCCAACATTAGGATGAAATGTGAGGGAAGAGATATGTGAAATTAATAGTATATACTGGATAAGGTGTGTACAAGTCTTCATTGACTGGATAAAAATCCCCCTAGAAGCCTTCTGAAAATGCAACTTTTTACAAACTTTTGGGGGTCAAGGACAACTTTGGAAGACATTAAAACTGGCCCTGCCTGCTCAGGGGGATAAAAATTTGGGCTTTTAACCCAAGGGCAAGTTTAAACCTAATATAGAGTGTTCAGAAAACGCCCCTGGACCCTGTTCAGCCCACTGGTCTTGTATAGCTTCCCTGTGTCTTGGGCTAAATCCCCTTTGGTAGGGGTTCTTGAAAGCTTAAGCTATCTGGGCCCCCATCTTCCTATAATAGAACAAGCGTCCAACCTTACTGCAACCAGTCCTGTTGCTTTCCCCTTCTCTACCTGAATATATCCTGGTAATTTTTAGCTATTTGACTCATGGAAGATTGTCAGTGAAATAAGCTTCATACTTGACTCATCTCATCAACCTTCTTCAGTCCTTAACATCTGAAGTGCCTGGCTATCCTTCATGGCTTTTCTGAAACCCAAATAGGCATCATATGTTTCACTGAGCAGACTGGCAATATTTTTTCCTTGAGTTCCAAACAAACCCTTTCTGTTTGCTTCAATGTTTTGCCGTGATTGAACTTGCCTCTTTTTATTGAGAAATTACTTGTGGCTATGTTTTCCTGCATCTGCTTCAACATTTTGCTATCAATCTCACTTGTAATCTGAACCTATAGCCATCATTCTCCCTTCTTGATTGGCCTTTTGCTTCTCTGGTGACCCATTCTGGAGAAACCTTGAAGCACCTACACTTGCAGTTTTTCCCTGCTGCTCTGCTTCCATCTGCGCCAACCATTGTCATTGGAGAAACTCCTAGACACCTGCCATCACTGTTCTGCTGTATCTTTCTTCTGCCTTCACTGTAACTGAACAGCTTTGATGGAATCTTGGACCTTCTTTGCCAGTATTTCCCCAACCCCCTTGCTCAGTTCCACCGCCACTAACCCATTTTGGAGAAATGGTAAAGCATCTCCATGAACTGTTGCAAACTCATTCTCATAGTATGGCATCTCACATAGCTATTCAACAACTTCTGGAGCCCTTACAGATAAATTTCATCCTATCTTATCTATCATGATATTCCATCAGTGATATAAACTTTAGGTCATCAGAAGCAAGCATTCCTCAAACATTACTGCTGTTTTTACTCCCTCAAGTGGTTAGCTTGAGCTTTTTAGAAGCAAAGTAATCAGATGGACTTCCCAGAAACCTCCAAATTGTTAAGTTCTGAAGCCGCTTCTCTGGACTGCCATCCAATGATAATTCTGAGCTATCCATGCTTTTCCCAGCAACCTTAAGACTTCCTTAAAGCTAGTTTGAAGTCATTTAGAGAGAAACTCTACCTCTATCTTAGGTAGAGACACTTAAATGGGGCTCTCACCCCAGTTGGTATCAGGATCTCAGTGCTATCTCCCAACATCCATCCCAGGTTAGCTGCAGCTTCTCTACCCTTCCACATCACCGGTAAGGGGCCAACTTACTACCTTCTCAAGGCTTCAACCATGTAAGGATTGTAAATCCTTCTAGCATAAATTTCTTAATTAAGTATGATGATAAAGTACAGGACTATTGGTTATTAGATCATCTTTATAAGGTTAGGATAATCTCTTTACCATGGACTAGTCAATTGTTGAAATGTACACTTAGAATTATGAAAATTCACCTAGGAAACAATATCATGTTTAACAAGTATTTTTACCTCAAGCACTTGGTTCTAGTTCCTTTGATGAAGTTGATTCAACTCCAGAATTAAACCTGGAACCTTTAGACCGCTTGAAACGTTTTAAAGTGAATAAGGAATCAGTAAACATCAAGAACAAGAACTTACTTTCAAATTAAATAACAACATTAGGCTTTGAAAAGCTTTTGGAAACTAATAAATCCATGGATCCAAACTCTAGCCATGTAAGCAGTCTGTTAATCAATCGGAAATCACCAGGCCAGGAAAGACCCAATCATAATTCCATAGCAGAGAAGAGTACCAAGATAATCATGATAATTTCAGAACTCCAAACCACAATCCTGAACAGAATCCAATTATATCCTCAGCTTGGACTAACCACCAGCTCAGATTTCACAACTTACTGCTTCTTAATCAACTATCAGGTTTGGCTGCTGCTAGCTGCATCCTGCAAGCTTGCTGGCAGAAGTCCAACCAAGCAGGAAGTAAATTAATGGTAAACTATTCCCCCAAGCTGCACCACACATTATTCTACATCCCCAAGACAAACTTCCCAGTATTTAGTAAGAGGCACTGGGAATTTACTCAGTGCTCTAACAACTTCAATTTCCTGAATCAATAAATTTTGGGCTCTTATATTCTTTACTTGCTAAATTAGTAGTTTCTAAAAATTTAAATTCAGATGGATTGGAAGCAGAAACTCCTTCTGCCTCTCTCCTGCCTCTCCTTCTGGTATCCTGTTGCTGAATGTTGTTAATGTGATTTCAATACCCAGGTCAAGGACATCACCAAGACTTCAGCTTGGGATTACCTTTATACCAAGCATCAGATTCTGCCTACTTGTGACAAGGCAACACCTCCTCCTTTGCCTCCTCCTGTGATGCGTCCTGGAGCACCTTGGTATGTCTTGACTTATGTTGTGATATACTATTATTTGACTCATTTTGCTCCTTTCTTGGGTTTGTATCAATTGTGGGGCTGTTTGGTAAATACTTTGATGGTTGGAATTCCTGTAGGATCATCCTTGGTGGGTTTCTATCCCACTTCTCTTTTACATTACTTAGGCTCCCTCCTACCTCAGGAGTGGATCCCTGACAAGCCACTGATCTCCACTCACCAGAGCTAGATATATCAACCAACCAGTCAGCATCTACCTGTGGTAGGCAGCTGATTCTTGTTTGGCCAGTATAAAGCCCTCCCCCTCTGACAGAATTTGTTGGATAGTAAGAAGCAGTCTTCAGGTGGTGAGGAATCACCACCCAAATCTACATAGAGTTGATGATTAACCACCTCCAAAGCTTCAGATACTGTTTTGTGAAAATTCCAAAAGATACACTAGGGTTAAGCAAAATGATTCACCCTAACCAAAGGAACCCAAGATAAATAACCTGAGAGAGAATCAATGAGTCTTTGGCATAGAGTTCAGGATATTGAGAAGTTACAAATGTCTCAGCTTCAGATACGGTGGGGAAAACTCCTAGATTTGCAGGCATCAGATTGGCATTGGGCAGAGGCAACAACAAAGTGCCAACAGTGGGGGCCATCTTCCCGTAATGATTTGGCTACAAATTGAATTGTAGAGAATTTAGCGCTGCAGGCCAACCACCGGATGCATTTCAAAACAAAGTTGGGCCTGAAGATATTTTTATTGGGTAAAATTTTGGGAGGACTCAACTCTTAAGTGCTGAAACAGTGAAAATTATTCAATATATATCAAAATTTGACTAAGCAGTACCACCTGGATCCTTGGCTCCTATCCCTTCTGCAGCCTCAAGTGAGTATCTAGTCCAGGTTGCAAAGAACCCTTGGGTGACCAGCTTCTGATGACCATGCTGATAAATAAGATCATATCTGGTGGCTCTCATATTATGTTGATTTATCAACGTCAGCTTGCAAGGGGGAATCAAATACAACTGGCGGGCTGGAGCAGCTGTAACCTGTTTTCAATCATCTGTTTGATTTAGATCCATCAAATCAGTTAATTTTATTAATGGGGTTCCAGCTTTCTGAGCTTTCTTACTTGGGTGTATACTTCCTGGCATTATTGAATCTACTGTGACACCCTCATAGAATAGCTCCTCATGGGGATCACCACAGATTAGTCCAATGGATATTTGGCAAAATGCATAGGTCTGAATAGAGCACCAGGAGTACAGAGCAGGTTCAGTGTGGGGTTGGGGGTCTGCAGGTGTGAAGGGCGGAGTAGCAGAGCCTGGGGGTTTTCCAGAAATTGAAATAGGGCAAGAGTTAATCTGTGTGGTCCTATTTGAACCAAAGGTCCATGGCAGCTCTGCTGCTCAAGATATCCATAGGGCTGACGTACACCCAACAAGATATAAGTACCCCCTACCAGGATTCCATCTTCAGATCAGGGTCTGGAAGCTTGGGCAGTGAGGAAAGAGACTTGAGCGGGCAAGGTGATATCTGGCACAGGTGGGTTTACTGGATGGTGCTAAGGGATAGATGGTTAACCCCTTCAGTTCACCCGCCTGATCAAGAGAAGTGGGCCCATGCTCTAGCTTCAGAGCTCTAGGAAATCCCTTCAGAGTTCTTATTGGCAGGATAGCAGAATTCTTCTTGGTGTTTGTGAGGGTGATCTGCTTGAAATTTATGGTCCTAGTTGCAAGGATTTCCCCATAGGTCAATTCTCATCCAAATCACCCTCAGATCCAAGCCCAGAAAAATATGGACAGCCAGGCCCTCTGGGCTGACAGGCCGCAGGAGGGGGGGAGTCAGGGTTCAACTCTTGTCTTGGAATTTGCTTGATGCCCAATAGCAAACTGTCATTTGTCACACAGATAGATAACTGAATCTGCTTGATTAAGGGACTCAGCTGTACGGTGTCAAGAAGATCACAGATGCTGTGAAGGTTGTCAAGTGAGCTTTCTTTCAAAATCCAACCCTCAAGGTTTGACCCCTGCTGAGTTGCAAAGTAATGTGGGCAGCTGGGCTGGCCTCAGTTTTGGTCTATATGATTAAAGGCTGACATTTATTGTTTGGTTCCCTTCTGGACTTAGGATGAAGAGTATTATATTCCTCTAAATCTATTCCTCTTATTTAAATTATATCAGTTAGAGCAAACAATGATAGGGTTACCATACAGTATAAATCCTTACAGTAAAACATAGAGACACAGCTAGGAACCTTTATCTGGAAGTAGGAAGAATGTCACATTGCATCTGGGATGTGGGCCTAGTCAGGCTTTTTACTTCTGATGACTACAAAAAGATCTCCTGGGATGCTGATATGCCAAATTCATGAGTTCTCCTGTACTTCCTGATGTTGGAATACTTTGGATGGCACCCCGGTGGATGATAAATTACCTCAACCCACGGTTTTCTTTCACTTTTATGCAGTCCTCTTTTTTATTTGAAAACTGTTTTTGAGTGGATTTTATGGATTTTTAAATTTTGTGAAAGGTAGATCGGTAAATAATTTTACCCGTTTCCTCCGGTAATATTAAAAGGATTCCTAAAGCTGGCATAGGTAAGCAAAGCGTTATGTGGGAAATAAACTGATTTTTTATAAACCTTGAGTAAATTGATGTATATATAAATAAAGGATCATTTATATTACTGTCTACTTTAAAGCAGTAAATCTGGTTAAAGTTTATTAGATTGCCTAACTTGATTAAGATAGAAAAGCAATCGGTTAGCATCACTCCGCGGCATCTAAATAACTTTTTATTTGACAAGGCATTAAATAGGGATAATTATCATAGGCTTTAATGTAACATTGGAAGCAGATATTTAAAATAAAGTAGTGTTTATCAACATGTTAAGCATATCCCTTTTATTTCCAAGTAATTGTGACGAATAAGTTAGGGTCGAGTGGATAATCTCGACTTTGCCAGTCCGGAATCGCTGCGTTGCTTGAAGAGATTATCTCAGAGTTGATAAAAATCCAAATATTTTTATTCGATTGGTTTTACCTGGCCACCAAATCTGGATGCTTGGTTTCAGTTGAACTATTCTTTGGATCCGGGAAAAGAAAATGGTTAGAGTTGGCTTTAGGTTCATAAATTTAGCATTTTTCGGGTTTGACAAAGTCTCAGTCTGACCAAGGATTGCTATTTAGAAAAGTACATTTGAAGCTTGTCATTCTTACACTCGTGCACTCAAAGAATCCGATTAGATGAACAGTCGAAAGGATCTTTTGTTTAAAAATTGTTAAGCAATCAATTGATTCATCAGTTTAGTTTGATTGGATGGACTTTTAATAAATGTTAAAATATACATAAAATACAATGCTTTTTATTAAATATTATGAAATAGTAACACTTGATGATGTAGAATTATAAAGCCAGTAGCATAACTTGGACTCCTCCGCCATACCATATCGAACAAGGTATGCTTTACTTGTTATAAATTGGTTTGGTCAAAGCCAACTTTTTCATGACAAATTTCCTCATCTTTGTTGCAGTAGCAGCTGGGCAGCTCCATAACCTGTACCCCGCAAAAGCTGCAGTCTTCCGCCATGATAGTCCACTTAGATTCCTTGCCAAGATCAAGATGAGGGGAAGCACCATCTGCAGTGGTGCCATGTATCGGGAGAATGTCGTGATCACGACGGCAACTCACCTGCAGCAGCCCAGGAAGCTCTATAAAGTCAATGTCCCAAAATTCACCGACTCCCTCCGCTACCTCAACTATAATGTCTTGGATATCCATATCCACAGCAACTTCTCCTTCTCATCCAAGCCCAAGAGCAACCTCGCCATTGTCATCTTGAAGCGCACCGAAGCATGATGACTGGGATGAGGCTTGATGCGGAGTTTGGGTATGAAGTTGGATTCCTAGCCCACATGGTGGGATGGGGAGAAGTGTCCAAACGAAATACCTTCCACGAAGCCTCTCTGGAGATCAACCTTCCCATCTTTGATCCCATCGAATGCAACTATATCCACCGTGGCAGTGTCACCCCAAAGCTAGAGATGTGTGCCGGCCACAGCATTGGCAACCACGATGCCAACTTCTTCTTGGATGTCAGTCCCATATTCTTCAGCTACAAGGGCCACCACTACCTTATGGGTTTGTTTTCTTGGGCAGACACTTATGATTTCGAGTACCACCCAATCGTATACACCCGCATCTCTACTTTTATCTCCTGGATCAATGCCCATGCTTAAACAATCACCATTACTTTGGCCAGTTACCCCTCTTCATTTTTAATAAATTTCCAAACATAAAACAATTTACTCTTTCCTTTTAATAAAAATAATTATTTAACTAGGAAAAGGTACTGAGTTGCTTATTGTGAAGCATCCTATTAATTGCACTTGGAAGTTTTTGGCACTATATTTCTGGCACAGCGTTAGCCACTCCATTATAATCTACCTGCCCTATGCTATAGGACACTGCAGAAAAACTTGTAGAACAGAACCTTTATAAAACATTTTCTTTCCTGGTTACAATATATTCAGCAACTATACCCAACTCAAGGAGAATATAACCAATACCTTAGTACCAGGCTTCAGGGTGACTGTCTTGTATATTTCCTACAGGATCCTCTGCCCTAACCATTTATATAGCCCTTGGTAGCTACTTGTACAGGTGTTCCTGTTCTTGTTACAGTAGTTTTCAAAGCTATGGTGCTAAGCAAAAACACTCATCCATAAGCAAAAATACCCCATCTGTAAACAAAATAAGCTCAGATGCAAATTAAATTAAAGACCAATGGATTGATATCAAATTACAATATATTTGGGTTCATTTCTACTCTGTTATGAGGTGGGGTGATTTTGTTTACATCTGAGCTATTTTAATTTAAATCTCAGTTGTTTTTGCTTAATATTGATCTATTTGCCTAGCGCTATACCTCTGAAAGCTACTGGATCTTTATTGGGCAACAGCTGCTAAGCACTTAGAATACCAATAGAGTAATCACAATATATATTGCCTAATATGTCTTCATCTAACATCTTTATAAGTTAAACAAGCCCAGTAACACTTGAAATGGCACACAAGGAAGAAACTGGATCCTGCATATAGGTTTATAGGGCAACTGTGGTGAAATTGACTCCCTGCTAGTTGAATTCCTGGTAGTTGACTATTAAGCAAAGTGAGAATCTGGTTTTTTTGTCTGATTGGCTCCTGGAAGTTGACACTTTCTTATCAATAGTACTTGATGTGCTGAATAATTTCAACATAAAAATCAAACTGTTGAACTATAGTTACTAAAGTGATCCCATAGAGCACAAAAATGAAATAAAGATCATACCTTGTGTCGGAAAATTGTGGACCATGGTATTTTATCATCCGTCAGATGAGATCCTAAGTCTTCTAACATTAGGAAGGTACAGGGAACCTGTGACTTTGGCGTAACCTTTGGCCCGGAATATTTTGTTGTCATCAGAAGTAGCAAGTCTGACAAGGCCCAAGACCTGGAGGATCTGGGACAGTTTTCACACTTCTGAATATAGGTTCATAGTTTGTTTCTATATTTTACTATAGATAATCATACTGTATGATGACATTATATTCTTCTGCTCCACTAATAATAGCCTAAGAGAGGATCATGTTAAGGAAATAAGACTTGGATCAATCATCAAGTCAATAAGGAGTCATCAGTCTTTTATTCTAATGGACTGGCTTTAAGGCAGCCTGCCTGCACACATGCTATCTGAGTTGGCTCACAACGCTAGATTAGACTGAATTAGCATTAGGGCAACTTGGCAGGAGGTCCAGCCTTTTCAGGGTGGTTTTGATGGAAGCTTGCTTGACATCTTCCACAGACTGGTATCCTTTCTGTCTACCTGGGCCACTTCCAGGGCCAGCTAGCCAGTGGTTGGCTACTAGTTCACAGAGATGATTGTTTCACTTAATCAGAGCTACTCTAATACAATAGGCTTGAAGCCTTTTTATCTTAGAGCGTTTGGCCTGACAGCCCAGCCCATTTTGGACTCTTCTAGAAGTGTTTCAAATGATGGCCCATGCAATGGCCCTTGTTTTAGGATACAATTAAAGTTTAGAATAGCAATTATTATGAGAAGCATGTTTGAGGTGGCTGTTGAGGTGGACTGATTAATGAGCAGCAATTGCATGCTCAGTTAATTAATTGCATGTATGAATTTTTAAATGCCAGGATATGCTTTGGTCATTGATTTGTTGATCACGCAACCTGTGGCCTGCATCATTCTATTGAACCCATTCCTAAGAGTGATTGTTTTAGGCACCCACCCACTTAGAAGTAATCTTCCAAGATGGTGAATGATTGCAGAGGGATTTAGATCATTTACCAGCAAACCCACGGGCATGAACACCATACCAAGGTGAAATAGTTCTCCAAACAGGCAATATCAGCCTAAAAGCAGATTGAATTGTCCAAGGAAGAAGTCTGCTCCTAAGTAGCACAAGAGGAAGGCAGAGGCCAATGGGCGGAAGACCTGTTGTTCTGCAGGTTTGTTTATGGACTAGTGATTCTGAGGTTCTTCTTTCCAAGGTGGGTTGTGGGACAAGGGGGTAGCGGTATACCAAACTCCTGGTATTACCCAGAGCCAGGAACTATCCAAGAATTGAGCTTTGGGGAGGTACCAGAGTCTGCACATAAACCTGACAAAATGCTGGCCAGTACAGCCTGCAAAACAATCATCCAGTAGACCCATTTATACCCAAGAGACTCCATAATAGAATTCTTGGGTAATCTCATGGTTAGAATTAAGAGAGGTTTAAGTCAAGCTAAAATAGACAATGATTCACTTAGATTGAATGTAGACTTTAATGATTGAACAAGGAGTAAGATATAGCTTACCAGCTTTATATAGCATGGTAGCTGGAAAATTCTGGGGACAAAATTGGGAAATCTGGAGGAGAAACTGGGGATTTTGGGGCAGTTGGAACTTAAACTTGAGCTTTCCTTTGCAATTGAATTCACAATAATGACCTCAGCACATAAAAACAATATTAGTCTTAAAATAGTTGCCTACCAGGAAGGACAAGCACTGAAAATGCCCTGATTTTCCCCATATGTAATCTGGGCAACAGGAGAAAGACTTTCAACAGAACCTGAGTTTTTTAAACTAGGAATAGAGAAAACTACGTTAAATACATTGTGAACGTCACCATTAATGATTTGGAAGGGGTTCAAAGTTGATTTAGAGTTAAATGATTGGCTGCCGCCTACTGTTGAAGGTAATGATTGGTCAATATTAAATTCAACACTAACATTTGAATCTAGTCAACCAACTAAATTCAGGGCAGTTGTGGGTTTGACCCCCGTTCTTGAATTAATCAAACAATTAGTCTCATCCGGACTTGTATTAAAAGATAATAATGAACAAATACTACTGTCATGAATAACATTTCAATACTTGTATTGAAAACCCAAGAGTTGAACCCCAGTCCCCAGAAGGTGGATCAAACCCTCCAGACCAGTCCAGGACCCGCCAATCCGTTAAATCACAGACTCAAACAGGTAAATTACTCCGCATTCCGCCAGCCTACTACAGAGGACCTTATTACTTGAGTCATGCAAAGTGGACAAGAACCCGCCCACTTGCTAAATTGCATACCTGAGTTAACGAGTTAATCTGAGGCCCGTCAGTCTCCCAAGGACAATTCCCCAAATGGTCATCAGATTGACACTAACCTTAAGCCACCAAAGACCCAAACCTATGCAGAGGTTGCAGCTTGCCTTAAGGAGGTTAAAACAAAATCTATTTTTAACTTTGCCAATGATCACCAGCAACTGCCAGTCTTCCGCCCAGAGAGGGTAGTATAATTGAACTACTCAGGTGACATAGTGAACAGTGGTGGCAGAATGAAGCATTGCCACTTTTATTCACCAGAGCAGGTACTACCTGGATTTTCTGCCCCCAAGACTCTAAGCCAAGATCCATGCCCCGCCAGTACCTTGTCCGCAAACCTGAACCCTGCAAAAATTGAAGGAGCAAAATCCCATGGTATAAAAACCCCAGCGGTATGGTGAAGACTACATTGTCATTTTTGATAATAGAGTTTTATGAACCTTTGGTTTGAACAAATCTTACCCTATCTAGTCTTAGTGATCTTCCATCTTAATTTGGGTCAAGTAGACTACCAGGCTGCCGCCCCCTTCTGAGCCCAACCTGCCAAATTGCCCCTGGCATCATACCGCTCCCCAGGAGCTCCCTTTGGACCTGTGCACTTTACCGAGTACCCCCCCCCCCAACCCGGCCTATTCAGAGTACAACTTGGAAACCATTCTCATTGCCAACCCTTTGACAAGGACTAGAAGTACCAAATACATAGGACATGAAGGAAAGAGAGTTGAGATACCGCCCTTATTATTCAAGGACAAGTACAACTACCTACCAGTGTACTTTGTTCCCATGACTCTGCCATCAACCCCAAGACCAGACTGCCCCTTGGAACCCACCGCCACTGATGAGACCACCTCTACCCAACTGTTTGGAGTACTTTATATTACTTTGACAGGATTGGTGGATTCTGTGGTCCCCAACTCCATACCCTGGTCCTTGCTCGGGCAATCTTTATCTTATATTATCAAGTTAGCACCCATTCTATGGTGGGCCTTACCCGCCGGCTCAACCGCACCTCATCCTGAGCTGCCCAATGCCTCTGCCTATGACTGGCTTCCTGACAACTACTAACTAATTAACTTTCCCAGCTTTTCCTATGGACCTGGTTTGGAGAACCCTTATGAGCTTAGCATTTCAAATGTGTTGTTGACATGAATTTCACCAGGAAGATTTGGTGCAATACGCCATCTAGAAAGACGCCATTTAGAAAAAAATTTGCAATAGGGTCAGAATTACACTGGCAAAATTAAAAATATATTAAATAGTTATTTTTACATATTAGTTTCTAATACGTCATCTAGAAAATTGTCATCTAGAAAACGCTATCATAATTGAAATAAAAAGAGTGTTATCCAAATAAGATTTTTTGAATATAAAAACACTTAATAAATACCCTAAAATACACCATCTAGAAATACAGCATCTAGAAAGACAGCATCTGGAATCAAATAATAAATCATACTTTTATGTGATAAATCCAAGCCTTTTCCTTATTAACTGGAATAAAGTATGATATTTAATTTATGACCACATATAATATATCAACTCAAATTAACTCAACTTTGATAGTGCTATCTCCCTGTAACACAGCCATTAAAAACCACTTTTGATATACTGATTTTATTTCTTATCATAAAAGGATCTGTAATATTTGGTTTTAAGCTTTAAAATGCTTCATTAATGATTTTATATATGTAAAGGTAGTTTCTCCATTAACTGGAACTGTAATAATCAGGTTAAGGACAGTGTAACTAAGACCACTTCATCACTTGAAGTTTGGTACAATAAATTTTCTTGCCTGGATAAGATAAAGAAGCCTAGATTCATTGTGGTTATCAAAAAGCTGAAGATCTGGTATATCCATGGGGACCAGCTTTACCCTCAGGCCATCAAAAGCAAAGCCGTTTTATCCAAGCATGCAGATCAGCAGTTCAAGTTTGCAAGTGTTACCAAGGAGCTTTTGGCCTATTACACCAGAGAAGGCCGCCTTACCCATCTTAAAGGCATTGCAAAGACTTTTGGGGCAGAAGCCTGATCAAGTTACTCTTCCATTAAATACTTTACTTCCAAACATTTAATTTTTACTTAATTTTTGGTACATTGATACAAACATAGGAGCAAATTTCAATATGAAAATATCACAGTTATGGGGTGTGTTGACTTTGGAGATTTGCACACTAAAGTTGGTACTAGATGATCCCACACTATTATTGCAGATTTTAAATCTTTGGATTGTTTTGAGTCTAGCCATATGTTTTTCTTGCTATTCTGAATTTCTTGGGGTTTTTATTCATTTTTAAGTTATTTGACACAGTTCTGCCAGAAATTTGACATAGGGTTTCTAGATGGCGTTTTCTAGATGGTGTCTTTCTAGATAGTGTATCCCAACAAAGATTCCTGAAAGATTGACAGCTGGCCCTCAATAATTGGTTGAAACTGTTAATTAGTCAGCATCTCAAAATCCTGATACCTTGATTAGTAAAAGTAAGGAGAAATAATCTATCCTTCCTCACTTTACTATGTGATTTACCCTCTTTGAAACAAAAACATCTTTACTACCATAAAAACTAGAGTTCAAATGGGACAGAAATAAAGAAATTTAAGCCTGTATAAGCTCTAAAAAATATACCAAAAATTATGTAAACTATTTTTTATACGCCATATAGGCACAACTGGGGATACCTTATGTTTTACTAGTGCACCAGCAAAAATTAAGATGTTCCATCCATCTTCAACTATGAACATTCATCTGAAATTTACCATCTATACCTAAAAAATCAGTACTATCAAAGAGCATTTAAAAATGTAAGTTGAAGCTAAAAATTAAACATTAAAGCTAAAAAGTTAAAAGTTAAAAGCAAAAGTCATAGAAGCAAGCAAGTTTATTCCTCACCCTTCTTCATTTTGGCCCCTTCCAGGAGGGCAGTTAAAATTAGTTCAAGCTGCTTATTAACCTGAGAGGCCTTGTATTTGTGCTTTGTTGCGTCCTGGATGGCCTTTGTGAAGAGGGAGGAATTTGCTGCAGGCTTGGTGGGGATTGGGTTGGCCAGATCTCAGAGCTTAGAGATGGTCTTCTCTTGCTCATGCTGGAGGAGGGCAAATAATTTGCTAAGCTTCAGGTAGAGGCTCAAGTTTGACTTGAGGTGCCTATGATCAGCCTCAAGAGCCAAAGTAGTCTTCAGCTCCCCATTGACAGTTGCCAGTACATGTTCCACAAGGCCTTGGCTCTGGCTTTGGCTCTGAGGGACAACATTGCCAATCCACTGGGGCTCAAAGTGCTCCAGGAAAGCCCTGAACTCTCTGTGCTTCACTATATAGGGATCCTTGAAGAGGACTCCAAACCCCTGTGCAGTGTGCTCTGGCTTTAATAACGCCCAGGCCCTGGATTTTTCCAGCACAAATTTTTGGGAGTCCAAGGTATCCCTGCGGCTCAACCTATATAGCTCAACATTGGCTTGCACATTTTGAGATACTGCTTGACAAAAATGGAAGTGGCACCCCTGCACTTCCCCATAATCAGCTGCTCAGATGCATTGAACTGAGCAGGCTCAAAGTCTATAATGCATATGTGAGGCCCCAGAGCTCTCAGCCTTACCTTTTCCTCCAAGTCCAGGGTGGCCTGGTCTTTGTCAGAGTCAGAAGGGTTTGCGCAGGTGTGGGGATGGGTCTTCTTTGCATTAGGGGGAAAGTGGGAAAGCTCTTGGTGAATTATGGTGAAGGTGCAGATGTAGATGGCCTCAGTGGTCCCATGAAGAAGGAAAAACATGGGTAGAATCACCTGGATATCTATCTGGGCATGGATTATCCTGAGCTGGTAGAACATCTGGGTGGCATGTGGCAACAGTTCCATCAACTATCCAGGTTGACGCCATTTTTAACTCCATCAGGCTCTTCTTAATTGAGTAGTCAATTGTGTGGTCCTTGACAGCTGGTCTATCATTGTCCAGGAGGAAGTGCTCTCCACTTGGGAGTTGTTTAAGCTCATGTGTGGGTGTGAGCTCTAGGACAATTTATGAAGCCTTGGGGGTGCAGATTGGTAGAAATACACTTGTTGCTGATAAACTTAACCAGCTATTCCTGATTAGACACCCACCTGATATTGTTAGGCTTAAGATGCTGCAGGGCCTTGATGGCCAGATTAAAAGCGCAGAGGTGGGCAGAGGTGAGGATTACTTGAACAAGGTACCACTTCAGCATTCTCATGATCAGGTGATTTGGGGGCTCATATGTGTGTTCTCCCTTATCAGCAGTAACCATTTCTTAGCCCTTGGTATTCAGGTGGGCCTTACAAGACTTATCCTTGCAAACAAATTGCTTGCTTTTAGTTTGGCGCTTTTGATGATTACAATTAAAGCTATAATTATCCATCACATAACCAGGATCACCTTTAATCAATATGAAGGGGAAGTATCAGGGGAGTGCTTGGGGACTTTGAGCTCCCCATCCACATTAAAAATGTTGTGGATAAACAGTGGATCACAATTCATGTGTCCAGTGGCTTTGAACTTCTTTGAGTAGTCCTCAGGCTCCTCCCGGGGGTCAGAGAAAGTAAAGGGAAAATAGCCTTCAGGGGAGGAGGGGAGAGGTTCCTTGAGACCTGCTTAGAGGCCTTCTTCTCCTTATCAGAAGATTTAGGCTGTTTTGAAGCCTTTTTCTTATTCACATGTTGTTCCTTAGAGGGCTCAGAGTCAGCCTCAGAATGATATTATGAATATTAGTGAGATCATTGTCAGCTTTATTGCTGGAAGAGTTATAGGGGATGATGATGATAGAGGGGGGATGGGAGAGTCTTGGCCTTAGAGGCCTTCTTAACTTGCTTGAAGGTGGTAGCAGGGGCCTTAAAGTTAAAGGAGGATGAGTTCTGGGTCTTCTTGATGGGTTTTTTTGATCTTGGTTAACATAAAAGCTAGCATTGTAAATAAAATAATAGGGAAGATATAAACCAATAATGAAGTAAAGCAAAGCAAAAAAGTAGATGTAAAGCTTAATGTAATATAAAAATAGATTTTATGTGGTGATGTCTCAAAGATGTTAGGTTCAGCATAACATCTTAGGGCTAAATCATTGAAAAAAGATATTTAAAAATAAAATAAATGAAAGAAGCATAGTGGGAGTAGTAGGGAGGTTAATAGAACATATTTGAAAAAAATGAGTTATTATGTGATCTTTTATTAGGGGTTTAACACCCAAAATTTAGCAAATTGCTGTCAAGTTTGGCAACTGCTGGACCAGCCAAAAGACCCCCCTAATTCACACTGTTGAGTGAAAATAAAGCTTACTTTTAACTATCAACTTTCTCAGAGGTGACCAAAAACGTTAAATCAATATGTTGTTTACATATAAACCTTGCTTAATTTAAAACCAAGGCTCAAGAATTTAGCCCAAAAGCAAGGCAGTTTTGAATATGCAAAAAAATAAAGCCAACTAAAACAAAAGTTAAACATTTTAATGAGTGGGAAGGTGTTTA